>JAMPIV010019802.1:47500-68086 GCA_024509875.1 Oreohelix idahoensis | reverse complement strand
TGTGCTGATTATGTAGTGTATCTTTGCACCATGTTCGGACAACCTTTCGGTGTGTTTTTTTTTTTTTAATTTGTGTCATGCAGATGTAGGTGTCCTTTCTCTGATTTTAGGAGTTGCTGGTTATTGTGGTTGTGGTACAGTTCTCAGGGGTTATCACCTCTGGCATCTTGGACGTGTAGGGGGTCATCAGTCTAATGGGGTACCTGCGTGGTATATGTTCTTGCTTTTTATTTGCTCGCATCTATTAACTGTATGTTACTTGATGTCCAGCAATCGGTTAACACGAGTTCAGCTTGATGTTATGTGAACTTTGTATTCATGTTCGGGTTGGTAAGAATTTGTTTGCGGTTGTTATAGGCGGCCATATAGTTCTTCTACAGTTGCTATAGTTTTCAGTTATTCTTCAATCATCGTCGTCGGCTAGTCTCGTGAATTAGCTGGTGTTTTTGTATCTTGATTTCAGATATCGTGGGCAACTGTGGCCTGCGTACAGCATATTCAATGTTCATTAATACTTTATAATTATTGCGCCCTTTCTGATGCTTGCAGATCTCCGGTGGTTTCTATAAGTCCGTTACTCTTGGAGGCAACGTTCTGTGGAATAGGCTTTCTATGGGCTTCAGGTCAGCCATACGACCTGTATATGGGTACATTAGTTTAGATCCTTCGGTACTTGGTCGTGGACGCTCCGGTGTTTAAGCAATCTTCTGGAACACAGGAATTACAGTCGGGTTGGTCATGCTGTGCGGAACTTTATAGATTTACTTAGTTCACCCTGGTTTCTCAGTTATCTGGTGTCTTTTTTCTCATAGTCTTAGGATGTCCTCTCCTTTTTGCATCACACAGGCGTGCAATATGGCGCAATAATGTCGTAACCTCTTTGATAGCATTATTGGATCGTGACATAGTGGATGTACCTTTTGTCGGATATCATCATGATCTTTTTAATCGCATCCAGGCAGGCTGCAGAATATCCCTGGGCTGGGGGTAGGGGCAATATAGCTCATAGGTAGTAACCCGATACTCCACTATAGTCCGGTATTTCCCTCTGTGATTCAACTACTGTCCGCAGGTTGCGTATGCTGCGCCTTCTGATACCATTTCTTTCACTTTATATAAACTCCCCCATACATGGGGCGGTACTCTTCAGATACGTACTCCCGGTTTTTTGACCATGCGCTTGATGAGTACGACTTTCTATGAGTTCTGCCGTTCACTTTTAGTTGACAGAGTCAGTAGAATATTTCGTGAGAGATAAAAGTTCTGTTCAGTGCGCTCTGTTTTCCTTGGTATTGGCTTTTTATCTTTGGTAAGGTGATGATGCGTTAAGTATATGGTTGCAAGACATCTACCTTTTGAGTTGGTCGGGTCTTCTACCATTTTTGGAGATGTGGGTAAAGCTTACCCGTTAAAGAAATTATAGACCGTTCGTGGTCGCCTATATCATGTGGGAAGGCATTACGCCTACATACACTATTGGGTTCTGCTCTCGTGTACTCGGTTTTTGTCCCTTGGTCCCAGTGTAGATATTTCTTTTAGTCACTCTTCCTCGTTCTAATATATTGTTAAGTCTTTTTCTATATATATTGTCGTATAAACAAACGTAAACTTTTATTTGGATCCGGTGCGTTAACATTCTGTTTACATACGTTAACTGGAACTGTTTACGATTACATGGAAAACGTTCAAGTCAATGATATTTCAAAATGTCCGGTGGCTTGTGTAACTAGGCAAAATTCTGTGACGTCACAATATTCAGGGTACAAAAGCCCATACGATCGAGGACGATGCCAGCTACCTAATGTTTCATTCAAGAATACAACTTCTCAGTAGATCATAGGATTGAAATTGACATCTTTTTTCCAACTTGGTGCAATAAGTCCTATCCTCTTGGTCAGGCCGTTTGGTGATGATTGTCAGCATCGGGACGTTCGGGTTCTTTTTTTTTAAAAGTTAAGGCATCATGTTCGTGTCGGTTCCAGGCTTTCTGAAGATATAATCACTGAGTCTATTTCTACATTTTGCAGGGGCGTTGTCCGTTCTTTATATTTTTTTATGACGTTATATTTGTGTTATATTGGTATGTTGCTGTTGTGCCGAATTTGTGGGGGAGGTTGGAGTGGTTCGTTGTCACGAATGTAGTTATGTTTGGCCCGTAGGTTTGCCGATTTTAATTCGGTAAGGGTCTGGAGGGTTAGTGATACTTTTTTTCGCATGGTCAGACGGTGTTACGCTGTCGATGTCTGTTTCCGGGGTTGTGTCTGGTCGGGACGGCATGGGTGTTTTAACTGCCGTTTTGGTTGAGGTAGAGGGTGTGGGATAGTTGAGGGGGTGGGGTTCGCGTGGCTGGTGTGAGATAATTCGGTTGTGTTGGGGTACTCATTGGTGCTGTTTGAGTGAGTGTGCGGTCTCAGTGAATTGCTTTGGAGTCATGGTCAATGGTGTGTGCTGTTGTATCCGGATCTGGTACTAGTCCTGGTTTTGGCGGTCATTAACTGTGTTGTCGTTAGACTGTGCGTTTAGTTTGAGGCTTGGTGTACATTCTACCGTCTCTTGATTCCGGGTTGCCCTGATTTGGGTTTCATATGTAGCTTTTGTGGTATGGTAGAAGAATCGTCTTGGTTCGTGATAATCCTGGGTGTGCTTCCTGGTTTTTATCCTGGGGTTTTCCCTTCGTTATTCTGTATTGTCATCCATTGCTTGGGGCCTGGGTATATGGTTTTATAACTATTGAAGAATATATGTTTTGCTTAAGTAAGAGTGTATTAATGTATTTCTATTTTTTTGTTAATGACTTGTTAAGGAGGATATCTGGGACTGTTGCACCATTTGCAGTGGTAGTCCAGGAATAAACGTTGGGCGTTGCACTTTCTTAGCTACTTTGATTTAGGGCTTCATTATATATAATAACTAATATTTTTTTATAAATAATTGACTTTTTAGTCTGTCCTGCATATTGTATGGGTAATTAGGTGTATTATTATTTGGTACTGTTTTTCATTCTTCCGTATTGCCTTTTTCGGAAGCACTTAATAACTGACGGTTGGATAGTATTCTGCAGGAAATAAGACTTTTTATGATTAGGTGCATGATCAGTGTTTGCACTGCTCCGAAATAGATTATATATTAGCTTTAAATCGTTTTATGATTTTTTAACGTGTATATATGTATTATTTTGCCAATGAGTATGTAGTTTGTATGGAAGTCTTCACAATAATGTGAGATTTTAATTAAAATTTATTATATTGAACATTCCCAGTATTTAGTTCAATAATATTATGTGTGTTATTTCGACTTATTCATATATGATTTAGGTTGAATTTTTACGTAAATTTGTTTTGGGTGTTTTGTACATAACCTTTTAGTACACATATTATCGTCAAGATGCTTAACTATTTTGTCTATTTTACTGTATATAATTGGTAAAGATTTTGGGGAATAAAAAATAAATAAAAATAAAAAGGTAGATACTTATCGTGGCTTAGGCCATGATTTTTGGCTGAGATTTTATGGCATATTAATATAGGCAGAAGCGGAGGAATTAGATATGCCATTGCCCTTAAGCAGAGATGGGGTGATGAGAGAACTTAACGTATAAACAGGCGGAAAAAAAGAGAGGGCAGAAAATTAAGACAAGAAGTGAAAAAGAGAAAGATAGCATTAGATGAAATCTCGGATTTGAAGGGTAGGAAAAGTGATTTAATTTGTGAAAACGACAAGAAATCTTACTGCAGCAAAAGGTAAAAAATTGGACTTTCGGCCTATCGAAGTATAATTAGGAAACAGCAATAACTTAATTCACAGGGGCGCTGCAGCTACCCCCAATATCATGGTGTACTGACTCTAATACTGGAGCTTCATACACCGACTTAATGGTATTTCTTTCTTTAAGCTGCCTCCATTCAAGTTTCACAGTTGATGTAAGGTCATTCGTGGAACCTCTCGCGCCGCTTTCGAGGACATATGTAAGGGATGGAGATTACTTGTCAACAGCCCGGCATGGGGGCACTGTAACTTAAGGAATTTCTAGGGATGCGCGATCCTGCTAGTGGCTGCACCAAAATGTTTTGTTTCCAATCCACTATCAAACAGGACTATTGACGGAAATTAAGACGTTGTTACACGGGCGTTTACACTTGAACGACGAAGTGGCTAGGGAGTTGGCGTTGTTTTTAGGTTGTTCTTGCCTGTGATATCAATAGAGATTTCCCAGGGTTTTATGACTTGCTTACGCACTTACTTTTTATTACAAGTTGGGTTTGATCTGGCT
The DNA here is from genome assembly GCA_024509875.1 of Oreohelix idahoensis. Taxonomy (NCBI): domain Eukaryota; kingdom Metazoa; phylum Mollusca; class Gastropoda; order Stylommatophora; family Oreohelicidae; genus Oreohelix; species Oreohelix idahoensis. Next base: position 63,816 of record JAMPIV010019802.1, on the reverse strand, counting down.
TGGTTGTCAACATTTACTACGACCAAAGGGTTGTCAGATTTGTTATTGAGGGTCTTATGTTGTATCGTCTGTAAGCCCACCATTCTTTGCTGTTCTGCAAGTATGAAATACCTAGAACTTTCTATTGTTGCGTTAGATAAAATTTCCTTAAGAATTTATGCACTGCTCATCCGTATGCTATATGTTATGGCACATTGTATAAGAGTACCTCATTACTGGAGCCTCCATGATGCATATAATACATCTGAAACATAACTAGTCATCTCTCTGTGAAGTTCAGGGGCGGGGGAGGGTAGGTTTTCAAAAGGAAGGGGAGGGTAAATATGACTCTTTTATGTTCATATGGGACAGAATAACTTTAACAAGAACCTTTAATAGAGGACGGACTACAAACCTGAAACTCTTCACACTCAGTCAAGAAATAACAGTAATCTCCACGTTAACTTCCCTAGTTAGATTCGATCCATATTACTATAATAATTATTACTAGTGGATCAATCTAGACGAATTAATTATAACTCGAGTCATCGAGTTAAGTTACTATAGAGGACATCGGGTATCTTTCATCTAATTATTTATCCGTCAGCGTTCTATCTTTCATGTAGATCGACAACCCCTTTTTACTTAATTCTGGGGCAGCTTTGTTTATACTGCTACATACCCCTTGGGTTCTAGTGTTCAACATACTGTGAACAATAAATTATCAGTCATCGTCTAGTGTTTTGCATTGTATTATAACCGTGCAAATAAATGTGCGCACAACTTGTAAATCGTTTATTTCAGTATAGCAAAAGATGAGACCAGTTTGAACTGCGGTCATATTCGAAAGGAAGTACAGTCTAGCTTGCGCAAGTCTATGACGGACAGGATCATCCTGATCTGATAATCAGAGGATTAAGTTAATAGGAAATCCTTCGTCTCCAGTCCTTAGTGATTCGGGATTTCTCTCGACCACGATACGGAATACGCCTTTCAGACAATCTGTTCATCCAAATGGTGCAAACTGTGAGAACATGTCCGGGCGGCTTGGACTCGTTGGATGGCTATCCCCATCAGATTATTAGCATACTGCATATGAGTTTTCTGTGTCACACCTTTACTTCACAGGCAATGTTTTATTGTTCCTGTGGTCTGAAGTAACCCATTTGCCGACCTTATGGTGGGTGGGTTTGCATTACACGGGAGGTTAAGATTGCTCAATCCAGATGTGAATTATCTCATTGGCGGTCATACTAAATATGAATCTATACATTCGGTATAATTTGTGCTGCAATACCAGAGCACATACAAAATCAATGTAAGATGACTATAGACACGGAAAAACAAGGGAAACAAATGGGTATCAATTCTGGACAGAGACGATTATCGCAGCTGGCATTCATTCGCTTTGAGTTTGCGTCCGAGTTCATTATTGCTGCAATAACAGTCGGGAAGACATAGGTCAAAGTAACTAAATGGGCCCGTTTACGCTGGTCAACATTGATGAACTAATCCGGTTTCTAGGGAGTGCATAATGATTATGGCTGTCTGGGGCGGGTGGTGCTATTATGGTACAATATGGTACGATTTTATTTAGATGGGTTTTAGGTGGATATTCGACTGTGTTTGTATTACAACATATGTCAAGGTTCCGGCGGTTGCTTTTTACGCGGTCAGACTTCAATCATGCACATGATTCCTATAGTGGTGTGGCAGGTCCATCATGGGATTGTACTCGTTACATTCGTTCACGAGTATGTTCAGCTCTTTTTTGGTGGAACCGGGAGTAGCTCCAGCTCGAGTCGATGGGCATTTCATCCGGTTTCGTACGCTCCTGTACGATGTATGCCAAGTAGTGAGATAACGCACGGGGAGCCTTTTCACACGGCGCCTATTCAGGCTTGTGATATTATCGGTGAGACCTTTCGACAAAGAATGGCCCATTGATATCATTGGTCCCACTTTTACCATCAGCCAGAGGGTGGCATAGGTTTATTCTCACTTGCATCGATTTATGCACACCGATGGCCCAGAAAGCCATCCCATTCTTATAAAAACAACCACCACCACAGATGTTTGTTTTAGCTGCGATGCACTACACTTGATCTTTTCTAGAGTAGGTTTTCCTAGAAAACTTTTGTCAGATCATGGTTCTCAATTTATATCTGAGACTATGACGGAGGTAATGATCGACTTGGCAAATAGATAGAAACCTTCAGCCACATTTATCACCCAATGAAGTAATGGTGCGGTAGAAAGACTTAACCGTACACTCAAACAAACCATGCTACATAAAGTTACAGTTAACCATCCACAGGACTGGGACAGAGTGCTTACCAGCGGTGGTTATTCGCTTATCGAGAGGTTAGCCAAATGACACATAACAAACTGGGCTTCTCATCCGTTTCATTTTAGTCTTTGGCGACGACGCTCCTCCAAGAGAGGTCCTATGGGACTGATATTAAAGATTTATTAATCGATTCTGAGATGACTCAGGGCACTCAGTCATCCTATGAGTAAGTAATTAAATCTCCGAATAACATTATTGATGCCTGACCAAATGGCAACAGCTTCATCTGAGGCTGCGTAAAGAGAAAGCTAGAACTTTCCAAAACAAGTCTAATAGACGATTACGTCAATTATTTCCAGGAGATCAAGCTTAGCTTATGTGTTATTGCCAACATAACAATAATAGACAACTACTAATCTCGTCGGAATGGTCCTTATTCCAGGGTATCAATAAGATTTCTGATGTTTGATTATGTCCTGGACATTAAGGACATCACAAAATAATTTTCACATAAATATGCTCAAATACGCAATTTCAATACTCGACCTATGACATCTACAAGCTATTTTTCTCACATGAATTAGATGACACTTTTCAGACCTCTACAAGTCACTATTCTAATTTATCCGTTAAGTTCCAGGAAGAAGAATCTTCTTTTCCTGAGTGAGGTACAGTTACCGCTTTACCTGTACCTGTAGTACAATCTAGCGAATCTTGGCGGGACGTAATCCAATTTCGTCGTCATTCGTCGGTTTGAAACACCCTGCAACAGCATCAAAAAAATGATTGCTGATTCTGCTACAATCTATTATCCAGATGTGGTTGACCGATGTTCCAGGTCGCACCATCAGTCTCATTAATCATGACATCACTCTTAACGAGGATACTCCAATTCGGGTACATCCTTATTCTGTTCCTACCGCTGCACTTTCTTACTTAAAAACTACTAAGGAACTTCATTGAAACAGATGTTATCTTTAGGAAATTATCGAAACTAGTAATTCCCCATTTTCTTCTCCATTAGTTATTGTCCGAAAGAAGGACAATAACATTAGACTATGCGTCGACTATAGAAAATTAAATGCACAAACGATAGTTGATAGCGAACCACATCCACCTCTCGATGACTTACTGCCACGTCTATCTACAGCAACTATATTTACCAAGATAGACTTAACTAAAGGTTATTGGCAGATACCACTAACCGAAAAAGCAAAATACTACACAGCGTTTTCAACTCCGCTAGGTCTATACCAGTGGAACGTGATGCCTTTTGGGCTGGTTAACGCTCCAGCTACCTTTGTTCGCATGATGCGACACATTTTTTCAGGTAGACCAGACATTATTACATATATAGATGACATATGCTTGTTTAGTTCATCTTTTGAGGAACATTTTTTGGGTCTTGGATACGTTTTTGATACCTTGAGAAGGTACAAGTTAACTGCTAAACCTACACAAAATTACAGGTAAGCATTTCATGAGATTCACTTTTTTGGGGTCACATTATTGGAGCTGGATATATCCGAACATTACCCAGTACAGTTTCTAAAAATTTTAATCATTTCCTTTCCTCAAACGAACAAATAAGTGAGAAGCTTGTTAGGTCTTCTAGGGGTCCAATATTACACAGTAGATTCGTACCTAACTTGTCATCCATCACTGCTGTATTGTCCTCATTACTAAAGAAGAACATGCCAGTGAAAGTGACATGGACTGACGAATGTGACAGAATTTTTCGGCAAATAATTTCTATATTTTCAAATCCACCTATTTTGAGATTAATTGATGCTTCTAAAAAATTCATTCTTCGTACAGAATGCACGAGTAACTACGGAATTGGCGCATGTTTGTGCTCCAATACCATGACGACATCCTCCATCCAAACTTGTTTACGTGTCACGAAAACTGAAACCACCAGAAGTGAAGTACTCTACGGTTGATCGCGAACTCTTAGCCGTCGTGTGGGCGATAACCAAACTAGAAAAATTCCTACTGGGAGCCCCTTTTGTAGTACAAACCGATCAAAGGGCCGTAGCATCACTACAACGAGCAAATCACAAGAGTCCAAAATTGACCAGATTTGCTATACTACTCCTCCAACCCTTCGAGTTTTCAATCGAGTACATCACAGGATCCGACAACATCTTGGCAGATACATTATCTCGAAATCCTAATGATGTCGATTCCTAATTTACGTTGTTTGTCGCAAAGACAATACTCTGTACAGAGAAACTTAATCAAAGAACATAGCACCATCGTTGCTTTTTGACACATGAATGAACCATTTACTCAGCTGCTTTCTATAGGCAAATTATACGCAAAGTGACTGCAATCAATTGACACTATATTCGTCTTTACACCGGGACTTTCCTGGTTTACATTTGTCACAAAATTGTTTCAAAACACTTCGGAGAAAATAAATGACATTCCAGTCGCACTAATTCGTTATATAACGTGATTCAGAATACTTGAACATTTTGTCTACTGGAAATTTTCAAGGATCAAGACTACGAATGGATCTTCATATCCAATGTTAATTACTTTAATTTATTCTTTAAAACTAATCCACATTAAAATGACAAGTGAGTTGAATTTTTATAAAAAATGAATGAAACTTAAAAAAATGAAAGAAAGAATTAGAAAACTCACATAATTCTTTGATTATTATATTCTTAGAATTACATGATTATATTGCATACTATTGTTTAAATTAGTTTAGAAAGGTATTAATAACTTAATACTACACTTACTTGATGTTCAACACACATAACTTAGTTAAATTTATACATCATTTTTTTTCTTTTCTCTAAGTTATTCGGTATTCTTTATGATGTCTTTCTTTAACAGTACATCTCATTACTCTTACATTAGATTTTCAACTACTGCTTCTTATGCCATACCTGATCTAGTTATTTAGTTTAAATTTAACAATTTAAATTAGTCTGACATGACATTTTTATCACGACATATTTTTAAGTTAATTAATTATTTAATTAGAGATCGACATTACCATTCTCTTTTAGTTCTTATTACCATTTTATATTTAATTTATGATATAAATAATGAATATATTACATGACTATTGGTTATAGTCCGACATGACCACGACATTGGTTTTCTAGACAGAACGTCGTAGGCCATATGCCGCAATCTCGTTAAATTTTTTTTTTTTGATATTGTTAACATATTGGTATTTTTTTCAGATGGGTTTTTTTGTTAAACCAAAAAATCTATCTAATAGATTTTTTTTTTATCCCCCAGTGGACAGGGAATTGTTTAAGGTATTTTTAATTGGCATGGTCTGCTAGAGGTTAACAGCAATTAAGATTTAATAAGGTGGACATACGTTTAAATATAATGTAAATAATTGTTAGTTAGTGTACCGTTTATCACCCGATTGATTATGACTGTAATGCGTTGGGTATGTCACGCACCGTGACTAGGTTACCAAACACCTTTTCTTAGATGACCGTCAAACGGATAAGAACGTGTCCATATAATCCTTTCCATGGTAGGCATAGATTATATTGCCGCACATATGTTATTTTATTCAGTACGGACATGGGTCAGTCCGATATTCTTATGAAGAGAGGAATGTATCGAGGTTAGTAATTTTAACTAAAGTCAAGGAAGGATGAAATTATGGTCCACATTCGTTTTATATCGCCAGACGTCTAATCTCATTGTATCGGCCGTTGGATTGTCCACCAACCGCGCGCGTACATATAGTTACGACGTTTTCTGACTATAGTGTTGCATATTAATTGGGACCAGGACTATAATTGCATGGATAGCATTTATGATGTATGACTATTCAATTCTAATATATTTAATGTTTTTTCCATAATCAACACTCGATGGACTGTCTACTGTTTGAAATGTAGTATTAATATTGCGACCCCCAGCCATTTGTGTGGACTCGAGAAGAGACTTATCACGTTCATTGAAGTTCCAAATTCAACAATTATGATACTGAGTTCAAACCTTGTGACAGACAGAAAGTATTTACTCACATTCGCGTAACTATTCCAACAATAGCACGATCAAGAATTAATGAATCAAATGACCAGAACTAAGAAGCTTATTGAATCAATGAGAACGGTGCGGCTTTCCTTCCACAACGACCTACTGAAAATAGAAGACGGGGCCGCCCACAAATTTATTAATTTTTTTGATTTTTAGTAACAAATTTTAAATCTTTAATATTTAATTTTTTATTATGTTCTTTTTATTATATTTTTTATTTTTAATATTTTTTATATTAATCGTATAAAATATGCCCCGCAACAGGCATCGGGGGTCTCTTCTGAGGACATGGCCAACCCAACTCCAGCGGCCTCATGCCATGCTATGATGGTGGTATGCCATGTCATCTTGCTTGCTTTCTGAAGTAAGCATTTAATATCTTGGTTGGTGATGGTAATCGGCCAAAAGATTCGGTGAATTTTTCTTAGGCATGTTGTGTGAAAAGAGGACAATTTTGACATTTCCTTCTCTGTGACTCTCCAGCATTCCGCACCATAGAGAAGCACAGAAAGCACACAGCTATGATATAATCTTAATTTTGTGCTTGTGCTGTACTGAGAGGACTTCCAGATGTTGTATTTAGGCCTAAAAAAGGCTGTTCTTGCCTTATTCATTTCTGATGCGTTGATTATCTTTTGCTCTGCCCCGCCGTCTGGTGTTACTATGCATCCTAGATATGTGAAGGTGTCTGTCTGTACCAGTTGCTGATTCCTTACTGATATGGGCTCAGGGTTGCTCACATTGAGCGTCATGACCTCTGACTTCCTTAAATTGATGTTCAAGCCCACTTGCTGGCTAAAATTATTGTCTGCCATCACCGGTGTCAATACCTTGTCGAGGTATGGCGGCTTGCGTACCCTGATTACCCCCAGAGCTATGCCAGCGAGAGTTTTACTCCTGGAAGGTTCTTCAAAGCTGGACAGGTTTGCGCGGGCAGGGGTCAGACGAAAGCAGACACCCTGGTCCTCCAGGTTGGGGGTTTTAGCATAGGGCTGACACCCCTGTCTATGTACAAAAAATTGAAGTTACGGAAACAACAACGAATAATTTCATACCTAGCAAATTCATAATGTCACGATATATATTTATATATACTGCTCAAAAAAAGTTAAAGGCCACTTTCAATTTTTAGGTCATTTCAACTAAGCTGTTGTTTTTAAAACCTGAACACTCAGTCAAAAAAGTTTTGCTGCATTTTGTTGCATGCTTAAACAATGTTTGTTAATCTGACAATAAATCAAATCTGTGTTACGTGTGTGTACCTCCAAGGTCAATCAAATGTACGTGGTGGAAAGGGAAATAATGCATGTTTGAAAATGCTTCCTATGGCAAAGCCTGTTGATAACATTGCTGAAATTTGCTTTTCACGTGCAAGTCGTGACTATAGTGAAAACATGTCACCCACTTTTCGGAAGGAACGGGCAATGGGTATGTTGTGATTGTTCTTTGTCTGAGAGCCAATACAACAACAAATGTGTCTTGCCGTCTTGTGGTAGACCTTGGACGTCCTGACCTGCGTTGTTCTGCGACACTGCCGGTTGCATTATAACGATCACGCAGAGTTTGTATGACAGAGTGGGCAACTCCTAATCTCCTAGCAACTTCTCGCAGCCCTACATCATCCGGCAGCCATGCCATCGCTCTCCATCTGTCAACATTGGTCAAGCGTCTTCGCTGAGCCATGGCTAAAATGGTAAATGTTACAAACCTACCCATTGCCCGTTCCTTCCGAAAAGTGGGTGACATGTGTTCACTATAGTCACGACTTGCACGTGAAAAGCAAATTTCAACAATGTTATCAACAGGCTTTGCCATAGGAAGCATTTTCAAACATGCATTATTTCCCTTTCCACCACGTACATTTGATTGACCTTGGAGGTACACACACGTAACACAGATTTGATTTATTGTCAGATTAACAAACATTGTTTAAATGTAACAAAATGCAGCAAAACTTTTTTGACTGAGTGTTCAGGTTTTAAAAAAAAACAGCTTAGTTGAAATGACCTAAAAATTGAAAGTGGCCTTTAACTTTTTTTGAGCAGTATATATTTACCTACAGCATTTTATGTATACCCATACTGTTAAAATAAAAACATATTGTTAATACAAAAATTAAATTTTTTAAGATACGTTTGCGAGATCTATGTTTTTACAGATGCTGGTGTGAGACTTAACTATTGATAAACTGTTTATATACGCCTACTAGAATACACGAATGTTGGAAGTATACTTTAACAACATAAATATCAGAAGTATATTAATACAATATGTATGTGAGGCTAATAATATTACAGGTACTTATGTGACATCTATAATACTACTAAATAATGTACTACATATCAGATTAGATAGTATTATAATGCAAATATCAGAACTACACTACAATTACACACATATGAGATTAATATTATAACGACAACTTATGCCAGATCTATACTACTACTGTATAAGGTACATCAGATTATTGGCTATTTTATTGCGAATATCAGAACAAAAACAATAAGAAAGGAATATGAGATCTACATTATCGGCTGTGGGTGAAATGTGAACCACTACTGCAATGTTTATATCAGAATATTATCATATAAGAAATATCATCATCATCCTCTTATTCTGCGCCCCTTACGGAGCATGGAGCCACCACTGTAGGTATTCCCCTTGCATGGAGCCTGCACCAAGTAGTCACGTGATCTTGCAGCAGTCGTTTATGTGGCAGTTTGTTTTACATGATGAGGTTGCCAGCCCGATGCACAACCGCATATTAGTGGCCTTGTACGACATGCCTGAGTGTGCAGTAGTCCTTTTTCATTCTTTGTCTCTTCTGAGACCCCCGAAAACTATACGGGGCAATATAAGAACTATACTATTACAATATTGATGTGAAACGTCTTCTCCTACAAGTACTTGTATTTATATGTCGACTAAACTGTTGATATCACAAAATAAACAATTATCAGATGCATAGCCCTGAACAACGTTTGCAGGTTTCATCAATTGTTGTTTTTATTGTTGGTCTGAATCGACATCATTGTACTCCAGGCAAACCCATAAGTGCTCAGTTTCCCTCAACAAATGTCGAAGGATATGAATGCTAATTGTTCCTGCTGCGCGCTGGTTGTATACACGCCGGATCCATCCTTTCAAAACGTTGGTCTTACGTTTGCTGCTGAATTCCAGCAATCTAAGCCGTGATGAATCACCGATTACAGTATCATTCTCTAAAAGGCGATCATTAAATTGTCTTCACTATCTCTCCCTTGTCCAAATCCAATGCACTTTCTATTGGTCCTCTTGGAGCTGTTGTGTCATTGTCGTGTACTCCTGCGTGATAGGAACTGTAGATTCACATCAGAAGATTCGAGGCTTCTATGGATATATATATATATATATATATATATATATATATATATATATATATATATATATATATATATATATATATATATATATATATATATATCCTATCAATTATGTTTATGATATCTAAACTACTGCCTATATTTGTGAGATGTACGAAATTTATGGTTAGGTTACACAATGTATGCAAGATCTATAAAGTTATGCCATGCATAAATATCCAGAGACCGCTAAATGGCTATGCTGGTAAAGCTATGACAGTTAGCGTATGGTTGAAAATATTAGTAGGTGTGTGTGTGAGAAATGTACCTCGTGTAGCTCCCCGCGGGTGGAAGGTCTAAAAAGAGACAAAGAAAGAATATGAATACTTCACCCTAAGGCATAAGGCGGCTAATATGAGATTGTACATGCGGCTGGAAACCTCATCATATAAAACAGATTACCACAGAAACCACCGATGATGGAGCATGTAAATATTTGTAAGGGGGCAAGCTACATTTGTGGCTCCATGTTATGTATGGAGCGCTGAGAAAAATGATGATTGATGATGATGATGAGGATGATGATGATGATATGAGCAGTATTTACACAAGTGTATTAGTTCAAGTAGACTGTTACTGACTATAAACTATTCGTCTGTGTGTGTTTCCTACCATCTTCTCTCTCATTCGCTATTACATAAACATCTTTTCTATATATATACACCGCCCCTACACTTTGAGGCCCCGTGATGAGGAGGTAAGACTCTTTGTCGTTAACTACTACTCACCATCGTTGCTTAAATACTTGATTACGAAAAATTGTGATGATTATGAATACAATGGCTTTGAACCATCAATCATCACCTTACGAACATTCACGGACATCGTGTGTCCTACATTAATCATGACCTTACGAACATTCAGAGTCAAGGACATCGTGTGTCCTACATCAATCATGACCTTACGAACATTCACATTCAAGGACATCGTGTGTCCTACATCAATTATGACCTTACAAACATTCACATTCTGCGGCAAAACGGGGGGACAAAATCTATCAAACATCAATCTTGACCTTACTAAAATCCCACAGAGCCGGCTCTGATCAGATATACTACTCGTTATCACAACTTCCCAAATTATTGTCTTACTTCAATGGCGTGTGTGTGGGGGGGGTGGGCTTTGTCATTCTTTCCAAACAACACCAACACCCTGTTCTTTTTCACACATTTTTGTTATTGTCCTTCTTTCTCAGACCAGATCGGTTTCAATACCGAGCATCTTCTCTCTCTCTCTCCATCAATCTCTCTGTCTTCTCAATCTCTCTCTCTCTGGGCTTCTCATCTCTCTCTCAACTCCCCCTCTCAACCCTCCCCTCTCTCCCCCCACCCCCCTCCCACTCTCTCCCTCCTTCTCTCTCTCTCTCTCCCCTCTCTCTCATCTTCTCTCTCTCACTCTTGTCATTGACTTTAATCCCTGCGATCAAAGCCGTCTCTCCCCTGTAATTTAGTTGATTACTGTTACGCCTAAAGTAATGTACTTTGTCACTTTCTTGGAACAACTCGTATTTCCTTGGCTACAGGCCTTTAAAAGTTTTTTTTACTTGTTTGATTGTTGATTTATTTTAAATTTCGTATTTTCTGTGTCCTTTAATGACTTTGTTTAGATTGTGAGTGTTGTGGCGTGAAACTGTGCGTGTCTGCTTTTGTGGGACTATTTTCATATACTCCTGATAGTTTCAGTCCATTGCAATTGTTAGTACTGCCTATACCACGTGTTTCGTAAGTAAGTACTAACATTTTGACTTTCACTTACTTGGTAAAGTTAATTAGCCTAAATATTCTTGATTTTCGTGTTAACACTGCTTTTGTTATTGATATTTTTAAACCCCCTCTCCAAAATTAAATGCATACAAATCAGACACAATGGCTAATTAAAGATGGTCTTCCTCTTCGCCATCGTTCATCCTGAAAAGGACGTTGGTTGCGTTGTGTCCGTTTACAGCGAAGCTGCGATATTTGTGCCTTTCGGCCGACACATCCGACTTCAGCACGGCATTTTTTAGGACCGGGTTTGCCTTCCCTCTTCGATCCCTACTCTCTCAGCCAGACTGCAGTGATGCAGCCTATTTCCAGGACCACCACTTGGAGGTGGAGTAGGGTCTTGGTCAGCTCGGGTTCGCTGACCCTGACGCAAGCAGTCAAGCTATGGGTCACTTACTGCATTCCTCACTTTTGATGCGTCTTAGGTACCAAAGATGGTCAACGGCTGGGTCATATAAACATATACGATCTATTAGGCAAACGTCCTGAGCTTACACGAATTCTGAATCAAAGTTTTCATGTTTTTGGACTTTCGGAAAGTTGTTTAATTGACAAAATATCAGATGAAGATATAGCACTACAAGGCTTTAAAACGAGACTCAAGTAGAAAGCTAGAAACAGGTATAGTAGTATATATTTCCACTTCTATTAGTTATCGCCGCAGAAGCGACCTAGAGACAGCAGAGATCAGTGCATATGGTTAGAAATAAAAATACCGAGCCAGGGACAATTTCTAGTCGGGTATCTTTATAGAAATCCCAATGCAGGAACCATCTGGTATGAAGATTTTACCACTATGATGGATAAAGTATTTACCAGTGCCAACGAAATTATTCTTCTAGGCGACTTCAACATTGACATGCACAACACAAACCAAACGTGGGAAAACATCATACTATCATTCAACCTAAAACTAAAAGTCAACCAGCCTACCAGGGTAACAAAAACATCATCCAAAAACAATTGACCACATCTACGTCACCTGTGCAGAAAACAATGCTCCTGTTCCTATTGTCGCAATGAGTGACCACTATCCATTATGTATGTATGTATATATATCCATGCCAAATAAAATAAAAGAGCGAAATTAAAAAAAAAAATTAGTTAGTGCTGGTACAAAGCTTTCAAGCAACATCATAGCAGGTTATATAAATGCGTGGTTAAGTGAGGTTATAGTCGGTACTGGAAACAAAAGAAATACCTCTGCAATTTCCTAAAGAAAAATTCTCGCAACCTTTTGATCTGGGAAACAAAACAAAAATCAAATCAAAGCACGAAGCACGAAGCAAACGAAAAATCATATCAACTTTGGAACTTAAAACAAACTTAGCGAACAACTAAATTAGACAACAGAACATTTATTAACAAAATTATTCATTTAAATAAAAAAAAATAATGTTAGGTTATTCAAAGCATTTACCTATTATTACATGTTACCGGTATGTCAGTGACAAGGTTATATGTTATGGTCAACATGATATGGAAATACAATTTTTAAAACTAACATAATTTTTTTTTATTTTTCGTTAATGTAAATAGTAATAATACATTTTAAAATAATAAGAACAATAATAATAAGAAACAAAAATCGCTTTTCTTTTTGCTAGAACTTGACAACAGCAGTATGTATCTTAGCCATTCCACTGGACGCCCTGTCACATCTAATGAGCTCACTGTTCTGAGAGTAATATAGACAGTGGAATTCCAGTACAAATGCAACATTTTTAAATTCTACAGCCAAACATACTTGACAAAGTCTGAACCAAACGGCACATGAAATCATTCACAAGAGATATCTGAGGTCGAGTCGAATGGGGCTACTTAAACGAGAAAAACTTAACGTTCAGTTCAGTTGTCTATTTGTATAAGTGTTTCCTGTCAAAAGTTATTATTATTCTCTGTCTACTGAACATTAGTGTCGACTGAGCTGAGCTAGTGATATGTAGGCTTGGCTTCTGGCGGAAAATTTGAACATAAGAAATAGATAAATACTAGTGGAGCAAGAGGTGAGAAGAAGACACGGACATCTGATAGGACATTGAGGAAATATAATGAGAGCATTACAAGGTAGACCTTGTTGTGGAATCTCAGGGTAAGGGAGGTAGGCAGAGATACCAAATGCACAAGGAGAAGGAAACTGAAGGCAGACATACACGAGATAAAGAAGACGTGGCACGACCTTGAACAGACGGCATTGGACAGGAAGACGTTGCACGACCTTGAACAGACGGCATTGGACCGGCCAGGAAGAAGGTACGTGGCACCGACCTTGAACAGATGGCATTGGGACAGGAAGAACGTGGCACGAGCTTGAACAGACGGCATTGGACAGGAAGACGTGGCACGACCTTGAACAGACGGCATTGGACAGGAAGACGTGGCACGACCTTGAACAGATGGCATTGGACAGGAAGACGTGGCACGACCTTGAACAGATGGCATTGGACAGGAAGACGTGGCACGACCTTGAACAGATGGCATTGGACAGGAAGACGTGGCACGACCTTGAACAGATGGCATTGGACAGGAAGACGTGGGGCACGACCTTGAACAGACGGGCATTGGACAGGAAGACGTGGCACGACCTTGAACAGATGGCATTGGACAGGAAGACGTGGCACGACCTTGAACAGATGGCATTGGATGGCATTGGACAGGAAGACGTGGCACGACCTTGAACAGACGGCATTGGACAGGAAGACGTGGCACGACCTTGAACATATGGCATTGGACAGGAAGACGTGGCACGACCTTGAACAGATGGCATTGGACAGGAAGACGTGGCACGACCTTGAACAGATGGCATTGGACAGGAAGACGTGGCACGACCTTGAACAGATGGCATTGGACAGGAAGACGTGGCACGACCTTGAACAGATGGCATTGGACAGGAAGACGTGGCACGACCTTGAACAGATGGCATTGGACAGGAAGACGTGGCACGACCTTGAACAGATGGCATTGGACAGGAAGACGTGGCACGACCTTGAACAGATGGCATTGGACAGGAAGACGTGGCACGACCTGAACAGACGGCATTGGACAGGAAGACGTGGCACGACCATTTGGACAGGAAGACGTGGCACGACCTTGAACAAATGGCATTGGACAGGAAGAAGTGGCACGACCTTGCACAGATGGCATTGGACAGGAAGACGTGGCACGACCTTGAACAGATGGCATTGGACAGGAAGACGTGGCACGACCTTGAACAGATGGCATTGGACAGGAAGACGTGGCATTGACCTTGAACAGATGGCATTGGACAGGAAAGAACGTGGGCACGACCTTGAACAGATGGCATTGGACAGGAAGACGTGGCACGACCTTGAACAGATGGCATTGGACAGGAAGACGTGGCACGGGGCACTTGAAACAGATGGTCATTGGAACAGGACCAGGACGTGGCACGACCTTGAACAGATGGCATTGGACAGGAAGTACGTGGCACGACCTTGAACAGATGGCATTGGACATGAAGACCGTGGCACGACCTTGAAACAGATGGGCATTGGACAGGAAGAGTCGTCGGCACGACCTATTGAAACAAGATGGCATTGGACAGGAAGACGTGGCATTTTTTTAATGAAGGCGCTATACTCCAAAAAAAGAGTAATGAGAATGTCCCCTGAAAGAGGCCAATGCACAAAGGAAACTTATTTCACAAAGTTTAGAAAGAAACAATCCACTTTTTTGGGGGGGCATGTTTATGAGAAGAGGAAATGCTGGGAAATATATCGTAACAACATGGTAAGGTTGAAAGGAAAAAGAGATAGGGGAAAGACTGCAGAGAGAGCAAATACTTGACAGTCTGATAGGCAATAAGTCTGACTGGCATGGGATAGAGGTCAACAGTCAGAATTGATAATTATGTACTGGAGACAAGAAGTTGTGGGAGAGACATGATCTCCTATGCCACTAGGCAGGGTACTTGAAAGAAGAAGGAGATATGGCGTCTTAGTGGAGCTGATGTCGCGTGAATGAATTATTGAAAAACAATGATATATCCCCCAAAACATGTCCAGGAAAAAAAAAACAATGAGAAGTTGAAGATAGTCAAATTATTTTTTCGCTGTCTGAGGCGACTATTCTTCCTTTCCTGTATTCAATATAATACTTATAAAGCATGCATTCAATAAGGGACATTATTACATTGTCAACAAAGCTAACATAAAAGTGGAAATCCTCGGTAAGACAACAGTGCTAAAACATACGAGACAAAATCCCAAAAGATATAAGCAACATATCAGGCAATTGTCCGAAAAGTCCTTAATGTAACTGAATATATTATCTACAATTTATAGACACCATAAATCTTATATTATAAGCATGAAGTTTTTGGGACAGGATATTTTTGTCCATTTATTTAGGGCGGGGGTAAATCTATGAAATTGACACGAATGACAAGGTAAAGCGCAAACTCCCAAAGACAAGTACAGGCACGCTGTTGACTGAGCTTGATTGACTTAATGTTCACATGCCACACAATTACGCGATATGACAATAGAAGAAAAAGAGAAAAGAGAAGTGAAAAAAATAGAAGCATTGTAAGAGAATAAAGTGAAAAGACAAAGAAAGAGAAGAAGGTTGAGAAAAGTAGTAGAAGAAGTAATGATACCCCCCTAAAAGTTGCATCTTTTTGTTATAGTCGTTGCTGATTGGGGTTTCGTTTCAAACTATAAAATCAAACAAGCAACTAATAAAAATACAAATCAACAGACACTTACAAACAATCTCAACCTAATATTACTTAATTTTTTATAGATGTTTTGGCCTGTTATGAGTGAAGAGGACATTTTAAATTTAAATGTTTGTCTTGTGACAACCTGGGGTTAGACTGAAAAACAAATATAT
>JAMPIV010019802.1:0-40000 GCA_024509875.1 Oreohelix idahoensis | reverse complement strand
GATGGTTTGGCCCCCTTGTCTGCTGATTTGGAGGGAAGATCGGCTACCCACGACAAGCATGGGAATAATAATAGAGTGCCAGGGGGGATCCAGACCGCCTGGAAGTCCCAGATGAGGGTTGTAGAGTCCGCTGGGAGGACAACATTAGGACATTCTTTGAAGGACGAGGACTTGAATGGAACAGGCCCAAGGGGTAAGGAGAGTCAGTGATAGAAGAATTCTCCTGTTCTGGCGCCCTCTCTTCCAAACCTCTACACATCACGGGTAAGAAGAATGGTATATGACTCGACTACGTAAGTTAGAATCTAGTTTTACATGCTGGCCGAAGGAGTCGGGTGTCTTGGGCGAGGAGCAAATCACGAAGGAAGAAAATGAATAGGTGTGTGATAGTGAGATTAGGGAAAGATAAAAAGAGAGGTAAGATTGTCAGGATCAATGAAAGATATTTCTCCCCCCTCAGGTGATTTTTTTGATTCTGGAAGAGAAGGAATAAAGAATCAGAGAAGAAAATTCATAGATCTTATAGTTGCACGGTTGTTATATTTTTTTTGCATAATTGGACGTCCCTAAAATGAGAATAAGAAAAAGTAATACATTTTTTTGGGATGTGAAATATTGAAACATTTATTGAAATTTGAAACCTTAAAAGATACATAAAGACTTATGACACACCATGGTAAATGGATTATAATTATCACAAATTCACCACGGGGTTGTGTAGTACTTTAGGGTTCCTTAATGCGAGTCGGATAATTATATATGCATTGTGGATTTGATTTCTGAGTTATGATGCGAGGGAATGAAGGGAAGTGTGCTTTGTTTGTATGACGGGCGGGGGGGACTCTATCATATAGATTGGGCATTCCCAGCTCAATGTCGTGAGGTGCGGGGTAGAATTTCTCGAAGGTCAATTATATCGATAATTCTATAGCCCGTACACTAAGTGCGCAGACCGATGTAAGCGTTTTCGTTCTAAAATTCCGCGCTAGATATAAACTCGGGGCCGGATTTTTCAACGGCTGGGGAGACAATCAGCATGTAACTCCGCAGACCCCACCCTTCAACCGTGCTAACCAAAATTGTAGAGGCGAGCGGTGTACAGAGGGGGGTTGGGGGGTTGAGAACTAATACTTATTAGGGGTGGGTACCTAGTAAACAATTCTATTAGTGATTTAAAGTGTCCGGGAAACATGGGCTTCAGTTTTGTTCACACTGACTGCTCTATATTGAAATCGCGAATGTTGTTCAAAAGTAAATCCTATGAGTGATTACGATCCCCTACTTTCTATGTACTTTCATTCCTATGCAATTCAACGACCAAACGACCCTCATTTTTATTCCAGGCTTCACTCTTCTAATTAAGATTTACCTCGGACATGTTTTTTTTTCGTTGACTCCTGGTTACCGGCGAATGGATAATATTTACACTATTTTTTACAGCTTAAGTAGTTTACAGTTCTTAAATATGAACGTCAGTAATAATATCATACGTGAACAACAGTGACGATTTGCAATTCTGATATAGTGAGTCTCTGATAACGCGAAAGTGCTTCTGTCAATCATATCACTTGACTAGGTTTCAGACTGACAGTATGGAAAGGCGGTGTAAACTACAACCAAATATGAATGTATTTTATTTTGGTATCACTTCACACCGAAAGAGTAAGATACACTGACGACATAAACGTTCACTGTGTTAAGATCTGGAAACTAATGGGTAAAAGGCATGGTTAAATGATCTAAACAGCTAAAAGTTTTCATATTCACACGATTTTTTTTTTTCAGTGGCCTTCAACTTGATTTGTGATATGTTTGTAGGCTTTTTACAAAAACCGCTATGTCAAACATAAAGTTATATTTGCATAATTGAGTCGGTACCCACTATAGATCGTTTATTATCCTCTAAAGGATCGAAATTCTGCAAGCTATAGCCCGTTATCTTTGCTCGATTTAAACTCCCCCAGTTTTGTAACAATGTCGCCAAATCACAGTAGATAATTTTACGATCCTAATATTGTCGTTTGTTATCTCGGAATGATTCACAGTTTAAAAAATCAGACATTTATCCTATTACAAAAAAAACGTATTGTTGCGTGTCCTTACCTAGGGACGGGTATCACTGGTATATATATTGATAAAAACATATAGAACACTACAGGTTCCGTGGGCGGGTATATAGTGGGCGAAATGTAGCACTCATATGTTTGTATTGTATATTCATACCGCCATAGGCTTCTATATATACGGGTCACGACCTTTGCGTTTGCATATACTTGGAATATTGCTTGATTTTACCCAGATTTTCATAGTGTACTCAGAATGGTAGTGCATCTACTCCAAAAGTCCTATCGCCAAAAGTATTTCGATGTCTCCGTACGACTACCATTTTTGCTAATTTTTTTCTGCATAATCACCTGACAATTTTCCGTCGGTGTACTTTTTTATTCTGGTCTTATTGGTAATTGTTTATTTAGATGTAATTCAAAAAACCCGCCTTAAGCCAGGGATAGATGGTAACTTTACAGTCCACATCCATGTCTTTTTCCAAAGTAAACTGTTTTTTATTGGTTTTTTTAAATTCAAGTTTTTTAGGTTAATCGCTTTGGGGGGGGACAAAATCTTCTGGTGTGCTAAAGTGTAAGGCCTCCGAATTACAGAGGATAACGTGACGGCCCAAGGGGTTTGCAGTCTGTCATTTCATTAAACCAGTAGACGTATTTTTGGACATATTTCATTTGATTACAAATCGAATATGCAAGGGGGATACTTGCTTTAGACAACTTGAACATCTCTAAGCATTTTAATAGTTTGTGGGGTACCAATATCGTAGAAGACGAAGGGTTATTAAATTTGTCTTTGGAATTTTTTGATTTTTTTTGGGGGGAGAGAGTCTGTGAGATGAGATTAGAAAACTTAATCTGGCTTATGACCATGTTAAGAGAGGTAGAGAGTTGCAAGTCTGAACATTAAGACGGTTACCAGTGTGGAGTGAGGACTCTTTGAGTAGATATGGGAGTCAGGCTATTATAGATGAGAGAACGACTGATGGTGGTGATAGAGTTTTTCCCCAATACGTCATAATACTGTTGCTAAGCTATGTCTTGTGTATTTTTTGTTTTGTCTGAGGTGCTTTGTCCTCCTGTATTTTTTTAGAGGGAATTGCCATATACAATTATGACACCGTCAACACTTAGAAGGACCCAGGATCTAATTGCTGGTAATCATCCTAGGAAGAGGGGGAAAATAAAGAACCTAGTTAAGAGTGATACTGAGGGCGTAGGATCCTTGCAGCGAGGGGGGTGGTTCGAGTTTTTGAGTAACATTCTCGACATTTGGAGATGAGTATTATGCGGCCTTGTTTAATTCGGTGAGACGTCTGAAAGAAAGAGTGAGAAGGGAGGATGGGTGAGGGGAGAGAGTTAGGGGGGAAGAAGGAGGACGGTGAAGGCGGAGGAGGATAAAGGCAGCGGAAAACGGGAGGGGAGGTTTTTGAGAAAGGGAGAGGTGGAGGGAGAAGGGAGAGGTGTGTAGAGGTTAGAGAAGAGAAGGGAAAAAATGAGAGAGAAGGGAGGTGAATATTGGGGAGTTATGGAGGTTTGAAGAGGGAAGGGAGGAAGGGGAGGGAGATGGGGGGGAGGGGAAGGTGGAGTAAGATAACCAAAAACAGGAAGAGAAGTAGGAGAGGGGTAGAGGGGGAGATAGGAGAGAAGACTGTGAAAGGGGGAGGAGAAGGGTTGAGGGAGTGAGAGGGGGGGAAGGAGAGGGGGGGAAAGAATGAGGTGGGAGAAAAGGTTAGGAGGAGAAGAGACTGGAGGATTTAGGGGAAAAGAATTGGGGGGGGAAGGGTGTAGGGGAGTGGGAGGAGGGGGAGGGTGGTGGGGAGGAAGATAAGGAACAGTTTGGAGAGTTTTCGGGGAAAATGCAGAAGGGTAGACACAGGGGTGGAGGGAGTTTGGGGGATGAGGGAGGGGTTGGGTGGTGAGGGACGACGTTGAGAGAGGTGGGAAAGAAAGAAAGGGAAAAGAGGGTAAGGGGAAAGGTAGGGGAATAGAGAAAAAATGGGATATAAGAGTTTTGTCCGGGGGGGGGTTTGATAATAGGGGATGAGGGGGCCTTAGGGGCAAAGAAGGGAGGAGAGAGAGATAAAGGGAAGGGGGGTTTTGAGTGGGTCAAGAGGAGGGATGAGGATTGGGGATGGAGTAAGGGGGACCCTGAGGGGGGTGGAGGTTACCAAGAAAAAAGGGGGTCTATAGGGGCATGGGAGGTTTTGAAGGGAATAGAAGAAAGGGGAATAGAAGGGGGGTGGATAGGAAATTTTTTTTTTTTGAACGTAGGCTGAAAGTGGGTAAAACGGGGAGAAAAAGAAGGGAAGATTGAGATGAAGGGATTTAGAGGGTGAAAGGAAGGTGGGGGGGATGTTGGGAAAAAATGAGGGATTTGAAGTGGAGGAGACGTAATAAGGAATGGGGAAGAAAAATAGGGTGTCATGTTGGGGGGGGAAAGGGGAAAGGAAAGAAAAAAAGGGATGAAACGATAGGGTTGGGAAATATTGGGGTGGGGGCTTCAGGGAGGGGGAAGATAGTGAAGAAGAAAAAGTGGGGGGGAAGAAAAATAAAGGAAAACGGGAGAATGAAGGGGGAAAAAAAGGGGTAGGGGTGGTGAAAAAAAGGGGGGATAGAGGGAAGGGTGATGGGGGGGGGAAAAAAAGGGGGAAATTAAAAGTGGGGGGGGGTTTAGGGGAGAGAGATCAAGAAAAAAAGAGGATTGATAAAGAAGGGAAGGGAGAAGGGGGGAATAGAAGGAAGAAGAGAGTTTGGGAGGGAGGAGAGGGAGGGAGTTGATAAGGGGGGGCAGAGAAAGGGGGGGAGGAGAAAGAAGGGGAAAGTGAGTTGAGAAAGAGCAGATGAGGGGAGGAGAAAAGAAAAAAGGAAGGATATTGAGTTAAAGGGGATGAGGGGATAGAGGGGAAAAAGGGAGTTGAAAAAAAGGGGGGGGGAGTGGGGGGGGGGGAGAAGAGGAGGTGAGAGGGGAGAGGGGAAAGAAGGAAAGAAAAGGAAAAGAAGGAGGGAAGGAAAGAGATTGGGGGAATTTAAAAGGAGGGGGGGAAAAAGGGAAATGAAAGTAGGGGGGTTAGGTTAAGGGAGGGGGGGAAAGGGAGAAGAAGAGATAGGGAAGAAAATGGAGAAAAGAGATTAGGGGGGGGGAGGGGGAGAGGGTGGGAGAGAGGGGAAGAAGGAAAAGACAAGTGGAATGGGGAAGAAAGGAAAACAAAGGGATGTGGGGAAGGGGGGGAGGGGGGGGAGGAAATAGAGGGGAAAAAAAAGGGAGAAAGAGGGGGAAAGGAAAGTAGAAGGGGGAAAGAAAAGGAATTCGGAGATGGGAGATGTGATAGGGGGGGAAGGGATGGAAAGAATGGAATGGGGAGTTAATTTTGGAGAAGTAACCCCAGGGGGGGGGAAAATGGGAAGGGTTAAAAAGGGGAGGACGAAAGTAGGGGATGAAGGGGAAAGGGTAAAGAAGGGGGCAAAATGGGGAAGAGGAGGAGAAGTAAAGTGGTGGGGGGATTTGGAGAGGAGGGGGAGGACTCAGGTTAGGGGGGGTGGGGAAGGGGGAAAGAGATGGGAATGTTTTGAAGACCAGAGGTGGTTGTAGAAGAAGGGGAGAAGGGGAGTGGGAAGGGATAATTGGACTTGGAAAAAAAAAAAAGAGAGAAGAGAGGGGATGAGAGGGTGATGGGGAAAGGGCGAGAAGGGAAAGGGGGAATAAGAAGGGTGCAAGGGGATTTAGAAAAAGAGGGGGAAGGGGGGAATTTAAAAGAGAGGGAGTAAGTTTGAAAGAGGAGGGGGAGAGAGAAAAGGAAGAAAAAGAAGTTTTGGGAAGGAAAAAAGATTGAATGGGAGGGAGGAGAAAAAGAAGTGAAAAAAGAAGGAAAAGAGGAAGAAGAAGTGGGAAAGATTAAGGGAATAGAGTTGGGGGAAGATTTTTAAAAAGAAAGGGAAGGAAGAAAAGAGGGAATGGGAAAAGAAAGAAGAATTGGAAAAAGAGGGGGGGATTTGGGGAAGAAATGAAAAAGGGAGCAAGAAAAGTGAGGTTTTGAAAGTAGAAGGGTTAGAGGGGGGGAATTGGGGGAAAGGGGGGGTAAGAAGAAGGGAAAGAAGGAGGAGAGAGTTAGCGAGGAGGGTAGAGGGGGAGAAGAAGATGGGGAAATGTGGGGAGGAAGGTAATGGATGGGTGAAGGAAATGATAGAAGAGGGGAAGTTGATAAAGAGGACGGGGGGAGAAGAAAAGAGGGAAGATTAAAGGAGAGAAAGAATCTGAAGATAAAGGGAAAAAGAGGGGAAAAGATTGTTTCTGAGATAGGAAAAGGGATTTGGAGAGGATTAGGTGGAAGGGAGGGAAATTCCTAAAGGGGTAAAGAGAGGGGGGGATTGGGGGTTCAGGGGAGGGGAAAATGAAGAAGAAAAAGGAAAAACCATTGGTTTAGGTTGGAGATTGAAGTAGTGTGGCGGGAAAGAGGGGAAGAGAGGGTTTTGGGGAAAGTATTCGGGGGGGGAAGGGGAGAAGAGAAGAGAGAAGAAGTTAAGTAGGTGAAAAAAGAAAAGAGAGTTGGGGGGAGGGGGGAGTCGTTGTGGTGGAGGGAGAAGATGAATGAAGAAGGTAGGGGGAAGGGAAGAGGGGGGGAAAAAAAGGAGTTTTTTTAAAAAAAGAAAAAGAAGGGAAGAGAAAAAAAAAGAGATGTGTGTAGTAGGGGGAAAGGGGTAAAAGGTTTTGATTGGAGTAAAAGAAGAAAAGGTTTATTAGCCGTCAAAGAGAAGCAAAAGGAAGTAAGTTTTGGGAGAAGAAAAGGTTGTTTGGAGGGGAAGAGAGGAAGGTAGGGGGGAGTTAAATCGAAAGAGGAGGGGGGAGTAAGTGGTGGAAGGAAAGGGGGAGGAGGGAAGGGGGAGGGGGGAAAAAGGGGGATAATGGGGGAGGGAAAAGAAAGTGGTGGAGGGAAGATGTTTTAGAAAGAGGAAAAGGAAGGGAAGTGGTTTGAGAAATAAAGGATGGAAAAGTGGACAGGAAAGAGTAGGAAGGAGAAAAATTGAAAAGGGATAATTAGAAAGAAGGAGAAAATGAATGAAAGGGGGGAAACGGAGGGTAGATTGAAGGGGGGATAGAAGGAAGGAGGGAGGAAAAAGGAGGAAAAGAAGGTTGGGAAAGGAGAAAAATTTTTTTGAGGGGAAGGTTAGAAATGAAGGAAAAAGAAGGAAAGGAAGAAAAAAATTCAAGGGAAGGGAAAGAAGAAGGGAGATAAAGAAGAAAAGAGAAGAGGAGAAAAACAAAAGGAGGGGGGTCGAGGGGGGGGAAAAAAGAAAGGAAAAGTTGAAAAAAGGAGAGAGGGAAGGAAAGGGAAAGAAGGGGGGTAGAGGTAAAAGGGAGAGGGGGAGATGAGAAATGATTTTGGGTAAAAAAAGGGGGATTGGAAAAGAAAAAAGAAAGAGAAGGGGGAAGAGGGGGGGAGGATTGGGAGAACAAAAGGGAAGAAAAAGAGCATAAGAGAATAGATGGAAAAGGGGGAGGGTATTTTATTTTTTAGGAATTTTCTTAGAAGGGGGGGGGGGGGAAGAGAGGGGGAAGAAGAGTAGGGAACTAGGGCTAGTGAAGAAGAAGGGGGAAATGGGGGTTTTTATTAAAAAGGGGTATAAAAGAGAAGAAATAATAAGAGGGATAATTAGGGTGGGGGTTGAGAAAGATGGTTGAGTTGGTAAGGGAAAAGTGGATTAAAAAAGTGAGAGTTTGAAAAAGAAGTAATGTAAGAAAAGAGAGTTTGATGAAAAGCTGGGGGAAAGGGGGAAAAAAAGAAAACCCCCCGAAGGGAATTAAGAGAAGGGGGGAAGAAGTGGGGATTTTAGAAAAGGGAAAAGGATGAAGGAAAGGGGAAAGTCAACTTAGGAAGGGTCAAATGAAGATAGGAGGTGGTGAAGAAAAAAGGGAAAAGGGAAAGGGGGGGGGAAAAGAAGGAAAGGTGAGGGAGAGAAAGGAGGAGGGAAGGGCCCTGCAGAGGAAGAGGGGAAAAAGGGAGATAGGTGGGTGAAGAAAAAGGGTTTGAGAGAAACATGAGGAAAGGGGAAATAAAAGATAAAGATATGAAATGAAAAAATGAGAAAAAAAAAAAGAGAAAGAAAGAAAAAAAGTTGGTTGAAAAAAGGGGTTTGTTTCCTATGAGAAGAAGGGAAGGAAAGGGGAGGGGAAGGAAAAGGTTTGAAAAAAAAAAAAATTGAAGTGTGGAAGTTGAAAGTTCTAGAAATTTAGGAAATGGTGGGTGGAGAAGAATAAGGGGAGAGGTAAGGGAGGAGTGATTCAGGGTGTTGTGAACATCAGAAGAAGTGGAGTGAAACTAAGAAAAGGTTGGGGAATCCAAAAGAAAGTGTAGAAGGTTTTGTTTTGAGTGTTGAAATTATTAAGGGGAAAAAGAAAGAAGGATTTGAACTTGAGAGGAGAAGGGAAAAGAAGGAGAAAAAGAAAGCGTGAGGATAAAAGGAAAAATGTAAGAAGAAGGAATAGGGAAGCACTGAGGGGAGTAGAAAAATACCCAGGTAGAGAAGAAAATAAAAGAAAAAAAAGAAAAAGTTGGAGGAGATGAAAAGAAAGACAAAGTAAATGAAGAAAATATGGTTGGGAAAAAAATTGAAGGATGAAAGAAAGAAAAAAAAGAGTGAAAATGGAAAGGAAAAGTGGGAATGAAAAAAAAGAAGAAAAATTCGAAGAAAAAAATGGCAAGCCTCTTTAGGAAAGGAACCCAAGTTTTTGAAAATGGTAAAAAGAAATGTTGAAAAAAGAAAGAGAAAAAAACGGAAAGTAAAAGTCACTAGGGTAAGAGAGAAGAAAGATGGAAAGAAGAAGAGGAAGAAAAGAAAAAGGAGATAAGAGGGGGGGGAGAAGGAAAAAAAAAAAAGAAGAAGAGAAAAGAGAATTATATGGTAGAAAGAAGTGGAAAAAAAGAATAACGAACCTAGACCTGGGGATAAAAAAGGGAAAAGGAGTTGAAATGAAACGTTTATAGCGGCAAATGACCGGTTTGAAGGAAAGAGGAAAAGGAAAATAAGAAGGTTTGAGAAGTCAATCGATTTGATTGGGCTCTACCCCGAGAATGGGAAAAGTTAAAGGATTAAAGGTCGAGATGAAGAAGAGAGTAGGAAGAAGTAAGATTTGTTTAGGTTTCTACTCCCGTTTTTTAGTGGAAACGAGCTGAAGGGGGAATGAAGAAAAAAAAGGGTTGCTAAAGGCGTTGAAGAAGAAAATAAGAAAAAAGTTTGAAGAAAGAAGAACAGAAAGAATGGGAAAGAATTGGAAAGGAGAAAGAAAAGAAAAAGATTTGAAAGGGAATATTGGAAAACTGAGAAGAGATTTAGCTAGAAGCATAAGAAGGAATTTAGATCGATGGAAAAAGATTCGTGTTTTTGTATAGCTGAAGGGTTGGTTTCTTAAATCATAGATAGGTAAAGGTTTTACTTGAGTAGGGTAGAGAAATGAGTTGCTGGAGATGCCTGAAATCTGATAGTAGAAGAGTACTTAAGTTGCGCGGGGATAAAGGGGAATGAAGAGGAAGTGAAAGAAGGCGAAAGAAGAAAGTGTTGGTCGAAGGGACTTTTCGGGGTAAAAAGAAAGGATGAAAAAATGGCCCCGCTTGAAGAAGCAAAAAAGGAGATAGAAAAGAGGAGAGAAGTGGGGGAGGAAGGAAGAGAATAGAAATTTTTGAAAGGGGTGTGGATTGGTGTTCAGGAATTTTAAGCAGATTTTGTGTGAGAAAAGAGAAGTAAAATGTTAGTGCAAGAAGAATAGAAAAAAAAGGGATGTGAAAAAATAGCTATGAAGATAGATCTTTGAAGAAGTAAAATGCAAAGGA
Organism: Oreohelix idahoensis; assembly: GCA_024509875.1. Classification (NCBI taxonomy): domain Eukaryota; kingdom Metazoa; phylum Mollusca; class Gastropoda; order Stylommatophora; family Oreohelicidae; genus Oreohelix; species Oreohelix idahoensis. The sequence goes on along the minus strand of JAMPIV010019802.1, from coordinate 30,114 downwards.
TAGAAAAAGAAAAAATAAAGGTAAATAAATGTAGAATTTTTAGGAGGAAGAAGAAGTGAAAAGAAATTTAAGGGGCAATAGAAAAGGTAAGTAAAATTGGAAGAGGGGAAAGAAGAGAAAGAAGGATTGATAGAAGAAAAGAATGTGTGGTGTAGAATTTGAATTTGGTTCTAAAAAGTGAAGGAAGAGAGAAAGTATTGATAAAGAAGTAAAAGAAAGCGTGTTGTGTGAAGAGGATTGGTGTCAAAATGTCCGTCAAGAGATACGAATGTTAGGTGCTATCCTGGGTGGAGAAGCAGTTGTTTTTCGTTGGTGGGAGACCGGGGGGGGACGGCGGGGTGGGGGAATTGTTTTGTTAGATGTTCTGGTTAAACTTTTTTAATAAACCTACGTGGGATCGGATGCATAGTCTTTTTATTTTAGAGGCACACTATAAGCTTACTGTAGGGAATGGATATTGGGCTTGTCTTTTATTGGTGATTCTTTGTTTGTTCGTGAGGTAGGTGTGCAGGAATGGTATGGTGGTGGCTGATTGGGGATGTCTGGGTTGGGTTCAGTATATGAACGGATGTTCAATTTGGTCAGTGAATCGGATTTTTTCAACCTATGAGGCAAAAAGTTTTGACACGTTGTCAAAGTTTTTTGAGCACTGTACAGTATGCTGTCCTATTGTAGTCTGTATAGAAATAGATCCAGGCTTGTAGTGTTGCGGTGAGATCTGAAAGGAGGTTGAAAAATTGCAGGTTAAAAAGGTTGGAATAAGGCGCATTTGGGTTGCGTTCTTTTGTGACGTAAGTGCTGTGGGAATTGTTAGGGATGGGGTTAAAGTGTTGAGAGGGCCGGTATTGGCCCGTGGGTTTTAGAGTGGGCAACTTCTAGGGTGAGCTTTGGTGTTCGGGCGGAGCTAGATCGGACAGAGTGGGTTGGAGTGGGAGCTTGGGGGTCATGAAATTGAGCGTATGTGTATTGGGTGGAAGAGAGAGTTTGTAAGGTGTGGTGATAAGAGGTTGTGGTGGTTGTTTGCCTCCTTGGGAAAGTAATGGGATGGTGCATACAATTGAAGCCTCCAAGGTAAAAAGTTTGAGCAGTCACACCAAAAAAGAGGAGTGTACTGTGGGTGGGGGCGACTTTGATGCGGGGGCTTGCTGCGTGATTGGGGAATCTTCGAGGTCTTATGCTGGCTTCACGTCTAGGGTGTTGCGATTCGGATTGTTGACCTAACTGTGTGATTTGACCTGGGTGATGCGGTGCAGGTGGATTTTATAGTTGCGGATGTTGGCTGGTGGGAAGTATCACTCGTTGGTAAATAAGTGTGGCGCCGCCATCAATTTTTTCCGAGTATGGGTAGGAGGTAATTGGTTTTGGTGAAAAATGAGGTCGAAGTAGGGGTGCGGTGTACTAGGTATGAGTTTGTCTGTTAGTACGTCAGGCCTGTGTCTGATGTGGGAGTCCTATGTGGATTGCATGCTGTTTTTATTGTGGGATGTAACATGGTTTTGTTCTGATATCAGTGGCACACCATCACATTTCCTGATCATGCGGGTTACACAAGCCATATTATTTGGGCTTCATAGCTTCTATGGGGTGGGCCATAAAGTGGTGTGTGGCCTGGCCTTCCAGCTAACTCGGTGGGCCCGGCTACCACTTCAGGTTCTTATCATAGTATTGTGCTTTCAGCCTTGCAGTCTTGTAAAATGTTCTTGAGGCTGTCTGGAATCTTCGGCTTTAGGGGCTTTGTTCGCGGCGGTGCCCGGGGTCGGGTCTCTTGGTCATTAATTGTGCCTTCTGGGGGTCGGTTTCTTTGATGTAATAATAATTTAGCTGACTGTACCCAGGCCGTGGGGACTTGGTGGCACGTAGCCCGTGGGTTGGGCTTTTAGAGTTTATTTTTTTTGCTTTATCGACTTCTCACTTGAGATCCGAACCAGTTTACAATTCGTTGATTTATTGTTATATCGGGAATGCATGTTTATTGTTCAAGGAAGTCAACGCATTGCATCTTTGTCAAGCAGTTCCATAAGTGCTGTTTTTTTTGTTGGAGATTCAACGTTCCGGGGAAAACGAGTTGTTTTCTTGAGCAGAGACGGCCAAGTAGGGGCGATTTCCAGAACGTACTTTTGGATTAGAAGGGTGAGTGCCGATCCAAACTGTTACACACAGGATTTTTCATTGAAGGGAGGTCTTGTACCCCATTTGTTACAAGTGGATGGGGAGTTCGATGGTTCTGCCATTTATCGTTGGATGATTCTGAGCTCTTTATGGAAAGCAAATTTGATTGAACCGTTTTTCTCTTGCTGTTCTACGAGATTGGTAATGATCCTAATTAAGTTTAGTGTCGGCTTTCTGTTTATACAGAAATAATTCTTCTTGATGGTAGTAACTGGTTACTTCCGGTAGTGCTTCTTGTAATAGGTTAAGTTGTCATTACTTTAGGGGAGTGATACGGGGAAATAGGAGGAGGGGAGGGGGAAATGTTTATGTTTTTTTTTCAGCAATGGAAGTTCTACGGTATTTTGGACAAGATGGTGTCTCGCCGTTTGTTAGTTGGAAACGTCATTGTTCAGGTCGTCTGATTGTGATTGGCGTTTGACTTTTTCTGAAGTCTTGCAAAAGGAACCCATAACTCTGGAATAGATTGCTAAATGCGGACTTCTGTGAATTGCAGTTTGAAAGGGGTGGTGAATGTTTGTGGATTTTTACAAAAACATAACTGGGTAAAAATCTAAAGTTGTTGCTAGAGCTGCGTGGTTTAAATTTAGTGTGTCTTTATTGTTGAAGTTGTATATTTAGCCTTACTCCTTGTCTATAATTTGAGGTGACAACAGGCAAATGTATAAACAACCAAGGTGAGGGTCATGCCGGGTGTATTTTAAAGTTGCCTGTATACGACTGGGTTAGGGCCATTTTGGGGTGTTTGAACAATTAATGACATAAGCTTTATTCGTTGATTTCTGAAGGAATGCGGTTACTTTTGAAAATGATCGTCTCTGGGTGGAATTTTGACCTAAGTGTAGTATGGTTAGACTCAATAACAAAATAAATATTAAGGTCCTACGGAGTGTAACTTCATCCATTAATCTTGAAAAAAAATATACGGCAAACATAAAAAAATAATCACCAGGGGGATAGTTTACAGTGCAAACCCCCCCAATAAGGGATGAAAAAATTACTGAATATAAAAAAAATAAAAAAAGTTTACTTCAAATGAGGATAATTTATAGTGTAGTGGATGAATTACTGACGGGAGGGTGCAGGATTGTATGTAAAAATGCATAATGGATCATGTTTTGGATTGTTTGATTCATTTCCAGCTAAAACAACAGAAATGTTTGTGGAGTTTGTTCCTCTGTTAAAACGAGATTCAATGCCCGAGTTAGGACAACGTGGTTAGGAATTAACGTGATTTTCTTATCGGGATGGACTTGCTTGTAAAGTATTAGCGTGCAGATCCTTAGGACCTAGTGACTTCAGAATACGAAACAGGAGGGTACTCCCTGTCGAGAAATAATTTAGGGCGTTTTTGAATAAGGTTGAAGGTATATGCAGACTAGATTAGATAGCTTGTCTAGATATTGAAATGCTCTTTTGATCTTGAGTTATAAGTTTGAATTGGCTTCTAGGATTTTGACATGGGTGAATCGAGGAGTGGAGGTAAAATAGATTTTAACAGGAGGCTGATGAAGCGAAGGCGTGCAGAGCAAGGTGGGAAAGGATGACAAAAAGCAGAAGATTAGTGGAAACATAAGGATTTTCATCCTCTTACTAGAAAAGAAGAAAGAAATTAGCTCCAGATTGAGGGCATATCGCCGAATTGAAAGCGGACAGGGCGATCTTTCAAATGGAAATTTTATTTTTGGGGAAATGGGGCTTTTAGAAAGGGAATAGTAGAGGAAAGGGGGGGAAGACAGCGGTGAAGGAGATTGGCAGCGAATGGGGTAAGCTGAGGGGGGGGAGGTCGTCAGAGGGGAACTGGGGGGAGGAGTTAGCGGGATATAAGAGAGGGAGGTGAGGTCGTAGATGATGTGGTGAGAAGCGAGAGGATGACTGCCAAGTGAGAATGGAGCTTAGGTAAGTAGCATGGATAAGAAAGATTTGCTGTTGTGGAAACTGAGAGGGAAAGAGAGGGAAGAAGTCCCTAAAGGGTTTTTTACATGGAGGGTCGGGGGGAATGAAAAAAAGTGGTTGATTTTGTCTTGAGCTGTTTTCTTTTAGGCCGTTGGAAAAAACCATTGGTTGGACGGAGGAGCTCGGGAGGGTGGTAACCATGAAGTGTAAATGGTTCAAAAACTTGGAGGGGAGATCCGGACGGGACGGCAGGATTATAGGGTGTACAGGGGAAAGGACGGTTACCGGTGGGTGGTTTAGGAAGTGAGATCGAGAGGGGTTGTAAGGGGCCTATGATAGGAGACGGTGATGAACAGTTGATTTTCAAGCACGCATAAGATTGTCGGAGCGATATTTGGGAGTAATTTATGGGGGATGGGGGGCAGGAGGAGTAGAGGGATGATCCTGGACAGGGAGGGGATGTCGTAAGGGGATGTATTAACCCATGAGTAATTTAGAGAAACTTTTTTAATTTTAAGTAGAACTGTAAAGGGGAGTGACCTGACCAAGAGACAAAGCAGGATATGGCAGGGGTAGGACGTTTGTAAGGGATGAGAAGAGATGAACCGAGCGTAAGGGAGGAGGGCAGAAGGGAGAATGGAGAAGTGTAATGAAGAGAAATTAGGAAAGGAAAGGAGGGTAGAAAGGAGATGATAAGAGAAAAGAGTTGAATAGGACTAAGAATAACATGATTTTTTAGAAAATAAGAAGAAAAGTTGGTCTGAGAAGCGGCAGGGGTAGTCCCTTCTTTAGGTTAGAAGAACAGAAAAAGCCCGAGAAGAAGAACTGATGATAATGAAGAAGATGGAAGAAATAAACTGATGAAAATAAAAAGAGCAAAGAAAAACTGATACCCTGAAAAGAAAAGAGAGAGTGATTGAAAGTACCATTCCCGAAGGAGATGAAAAAAGTAGCCAGAGAATTCAGCCAACCCCAGGCATTACGATGACGGCTCAACGATGGACATGGGAAAAATACTTGTATCCCTGAAATTGAAGTTGAATGTAAACTTTATGAGGGTAAAAAGTTATATTCTCCGTGTTTATTGCTAAGGGAACTTTACGATTACCTTTATCAGGACTAGGAACAATCTAGACGGATCCCCAGCCATAATTATGTGAGACTTTTCCCCGGAGTTCACTTAATGACTAATTCCACCACCCCCCCCCCCCGTCTTGTCCAATGTGCCTTTCCTTGCTTTCCCGTCCATGAAAACGTAATTAATCCTTTAAAAAAACCTGTAATGAATAATTTGGGAAAGATTTTGTTTTACTTGGTTGCCAAGTTAAGACGTTGGTAGAACTTGCGGCCAACCCCACATAAGCGATAACGCCCCATGGTGGGTTTATACTCCCCACGAAAGTGTGAAATATGAAAGGGTGGACCAGTTTTTGCAGTTGTCGGCAAGCTCCGTCGTATGGGGTGGCCACCCCCATAACTGTTGCTCGGAGAAAAAGAATTTGCCAACCAAAATATTTGTTAGAAAGATAAGGAAGAGTTGCGGTAATTTTCTGCTACTTGTTTATTTGGTTCTCGTAAAATCTTGGAAATCAATTTCATGGTGATTCTTCTTTTCAAAAGCATTGGTGACATCACTGATAGTAATCGTTTCAAATTTTTTTTTTTTGTTTTTTTTTGTTGTTTTTTTTTTTTTGTTTTTTTTTTTTTTTGTTTTATTTTTTTAAAAAATTATTATTTTTTCCCCGGATAAATTTGTTTTTGTTAGTTATTAATGTATTTGGATTTTTTTTTGGTTTTTTTAAATTTTATTTTAAATTTTTTGTTAATATATCCCTATATTTTCCCTTATTTAATTTTATATGCATTTCAAAAGTGGATAGGGTTAATAGTGGTTGTGATTCACTAGCCCGAATGACATCAGAACCTACAAATTTGATTTGTTTGCATCAATCGCTGATACATGATTGTAATGCGTGCCCCAAACTGGTTATTTTTCGATTGCAGGTTAAAATAAAAAAAAAAAAATTTTGTTGAACAAAAAAAAAAAATTAAAAAAATACCATGAAAAATATATAAAAAAAAAGTTGATTACTTCTGAGGTAAGAATAGTCGGGGGTGAAAATAAAAGAATTATCAAACATCCAAAATAATGTGATATAAGTCCCTGGCTTTTTTTGCTGCATTACATAGGAATACCTGAAGGATGCAACTTGTTTACATCATTCTGGTGGGGGTTGGGGTGTGTTGATTGTGATAGGTTTAAAAACTTGTGTCGCTGTCTCTGCACACTGGTTCTGCTTTTGACCTTTGAAAGAGAGCAAATACTATTGCCACCCAAGCTCTATGGAGTTTAATCTTTATTCACGAACCGGGTACCTTTAAGATACGTTGTGTTGTGTGTGGTCACCCACTGCCCGCTCTTCCTGCCTGCTGTTGTTTTCTGTGCGCATGTCGTGGGAGGGGTTCGCTTTATCCTACATCTTCCAAGGTCTGTTATTGTTCTCCGGTCTCTCTACTTTGCGATCCGGACGGCTCACTTTGGTCTGAGTGTGCCTTAGGGTGTGGTGTAGTGCTGTGTTGTCGGGGTAGGTTGGGTGGGGGCTTGTTAGTAACAATCGCTTGTAGAATCCATCTAGTGATATCAGGATGGAGTTAGTATATAAATGTGTCACATTTGGCGGCATCTAGAAAGAAAATTTCCTACTGACTGATTTCGCATGGCCTCTCCCTTTCTTTACTGGAGATTATTGTGCATGGCTTGTCTCTTTACTAAGCCTATTGAGGACCTTATTTATTTGGTCGTTATTTCACGGAGTTGGGAGTAGTTTACCCACTGGCAGCATTGCTGCTTGGGAAGGAAGATAATTTACATGACAAGCTACAAATTTGGCACAGGTAGTTTACAAAGAGCACAAGCTTCTTACAAACGCCCGACGAAAAACTTTCACTTGGAATAGTGGATTAAACATTGAGTAAGTTGATAAACCAAGGTAAAAGATAGTTCACTTAGTGATGTACTCTCGTGATCTCTGCATTAAAATTGCAAGAGGAGACAGTATCCTTCTTTAAAAAAAATTCTTGCAGTTCTTGCGGAAGAAAATTGGTGATTCCGGAATCAGGATATAAAAATTAGAAAAAATAAAATTATCTAAAAATGGATTATTTTAGCAAATCTTGGATTGAATGGATTCGGGCGTTACTTTGTACGTGATGGGTACAAAATGATTCGACTACGTTCGGCATCATTCGCAATTATTCTTGTTCCCCCAGGAGCCATGAGAGTGCACTATATTTGCAATCATGGTACTCAATGTGGGAATCGCAATTGTTGCTGGGAAAAACTATGGGTTTTGACCGTTTTAACGCAAGTTCGAGAGTTCCCTTTGCGGCTTTCATTTTTGGCCCTTTTTGGTCATAAAGGGGGACATTTTCGTATTTTACTGCGGAATCATTGCAAGGTTATGTCAGGGAGGTCTATAATGTGTTTTTCTAGTGGGAACCTAGGACATGCTGTCGGCCTTATCCAGGCTGCTGACCTTCCTTATTTTTCGGCCTTTTTTTTTTACTATGGAAAATGGGCCCATTGGATTATTATTGGCCCTTTTTAAAGGTTCAAGTTACGGCACAGAGGTCATCAATGTTTATGCCTTACATGTGGTCGATATGGGTGCACAACACGGTGGGCCAGTTGGCTATTCCTCTTAAGGGAGCCATATTCTTACTTACAGGAGTTATCGCAGATTGGCTACTTTTGTGTTGTTTATTTTCTCGCTTTGGGGATTCCCACAGTGAGAAGAGAAATATTTATTCAGGTACCATGGCACTTCAACTAATATTTCTGGACCACTATGGTGTCACAAGGGTAAATGGTATAACAATTATACATTTTGATCACGATCCTCTCAGTCAGTATCTACCATCCTATGTCTAATTGGTGATAGTTGAGGCGTCCCGAATTAGAAAAACGCTCTAAGAACTTTGCATGGTAAGATAATAACTTGTAAGAATCATCCTTCGCCTCATGATTTGTGGGGACTAGGGTTTTTACCCGCTGCTTACTTCTTTGCCTATAGAATTAGATGTAGTCCATAATGTTCACACAAAGGTTATTTTATCACCCCTTCGAACCTTTGTCTTTTGGCGCGGCGGCGTTTCCACGCACGGGCCCCTATTGTCTTTTATATCACCTGATCTTCCTAACTGCCGATTTTGTTCATTAGCTTTTATCGAATGAAACTCAATTCATCCTAATATGAGATATGTCAATTGCTCTCTTAAGGGGGACAAAGATCATTGAGGCATGGTAAGCTTTTGCTAACCTGCGTCATCTGAAAGGGATAAGAAATTGCTAAAGAGGAGGCAAGGCAGTGCATGTTTGCCCTATCAAGGTAGATAGATGTATATCGACAACTTTGTCCTGGTGTTTCCAACCAAATGCATTGTCCTACTCCCCCCGCAGTAGGGTAGGATATGTATGCTTATTGCATGGAAAAAGGGTCGCTGTATGCACCCTAATCAGGTTCTTCGGATTTCCGCGGATGTTGGACCCTTTTGGGGTCGTTTATTGGGGATGGATAGCCAGAAAAATCTTCACATAAACTTTGGTTTCGGATATTTTCTCGTACGTCGGCTTTTTGTGCTGCTCATTTCCTGGGTCCAAAGGTTGTTACATGATCATGCCACCCTCACGGTCCATTATTTCATCCCTGTCTGTCAGTGCAGGAGATGTGGATTGGTTCCTTCTCCTATGATGGTTCTATACCCTGCCACTTCCAGGGGGTTTTTCCCATTACATTCCTCGTATCTTGGATAAGATATATAATAAATATATATATTAAAAAATAAAAAAAACGTTTCTGTTTTCTCCTTTTCTTTTCTTGTGTGACCCTCGGGATAACCATCGTCACAGTCTGCGCGTCGATGTTACTTACACACCCCCCCCCCCCCCCCCCCCCCCCCCCCCCCCCCCCCCCCCCCCCCCCCCAGATGATGTTACCCCCCCACCCCCCCCCCCCCCCCCCACCACCCCCCCAGCCCCCCCCCTCCACCCCCCCCCCCACGCCCCCCCCCCCCCCCCCCCCCCCCCCCCCCCCCCCCCCCCCCCCCCCCCCCCCCCCCCATATGATGGAAGTTCTTTTGTGGCCACTCTAGTTATTATATTGAACAATCGACGTCACCATATTCTTTCTTCCCTGGGTTTTTGTTCCGGAAGAAGGATCTTGATATTTCGTTGTTGCGTTGTTTTTCGCTTTTTATTAGTGTTTGACTGAGGCTCACTTAAGTTGAGCGCTTTTTGGTAGGTGTTCTGAAGCTGTTCCGACGAGGCCGGTGGTAGAAGATCTACGGCATGGAGTCTGGTAGATTGTCGAGAGTTCGTGCTAGTTTCGTGATTTGGCTATTAGGTTTGGGGCTCTTGTGATCTGTAGTGAGCATGCCATATACCTACTTTCTGCTTTTAGAGTTCTAAGGTGGGGGTCGTTTTCTTTGGCGGTGTGTGGCCGTTGTTGGTAGCTGGAATCGCCCCGTACATCGGGCATGTTCGAATGATGGTCGTTTTTCTGTTCACAAGTTAGGTTGTCTGTCGCTTTTGATAATTATTTATTAGAGGACAGCTGGCTCTTCAGTGATACCTGGGGGAATATTGAGGTTCTCTATTTAGGGGTATAGGGACTTACGGGTCCGACTCTACATTAGGTGAGGTATATGTTGTCAGAGAAACCGGGTTTTCTTTAGCGTGTTGTTGGTTTTGGGGATTTGTTTGTGTTTTGAAATCTATTTCCTGGGTCTTAGTTGGTGGTCAGTCATGGTCGAGGTGATGACAGCCCGACAACAGATGACCTCTATACTTACCAAAATTACTGAATCTCTGTTCCTTAATAAATCGAAGAAGAAAATTGTGAGGTGTTCTCTTAGGTTTATTTCTTATGGTATGGGGAGATTTATGCCTTTTTTTTTCGTCGATCTTTTGGCTCCTCTATAAACCATGGGTTGAAGAAAGGTTTTTTTTCGCCTAATCTGGTCCACGTTGTTTCCTGGGAGTAGAAGAATGCCATTGTAATCTTCTTACGAGAACTAATTCTAGTCTAGGTTTTGTTTTTTCTTTCTCCCTCCCATCTTGAAGATTTCCTAATCTTGATATGGATCTGTTGTTTCATCGGAGTTGTTGCTTCATCCACTGGCGTTTTTGGAGCTGACTCTGATGCTAGTTTATGCAATTTCCTCTGCTTCCTGTGTTGTACAGTTCTAGAATTATCTAAATGCGGCAGTGAGAGGATCTGACTCGGTTTTAGACCCGTGAGTGGGGGGTGGTGATCGGGTGTTAGCTTGGATTGAGCTTGGTTGTGGGTCAATTCTTTAGAGTTTCTTTGTGTTTCCTCGCTACTGGGCGCTATGTGCTTCCCGCGTGGATGTTGAGGAGCAGTATGAGCGGGTTCCTCGATCGCACCGGCGAGAACGCGGCGCGCTGTACGGACGGAGCAGCAGGAGGGCAGTCTGAACTGGAGAGGGAGTGGCTGTAGTTGAATTGGGTTGTGTGCGTGGTTGTTGGGGGGGGGATCGGGGGCTGCCTGCGATTTGGCGTCGAGAGAGGGTCTATCCGGGGATTATGTATCTCGGTACGGTGCTTTCCCGTGGGGACCCCGGAGCGCCGGTGTGGGGGTTGCTGGGGGAAGGACGAGGGCGATGGTTTTGTATTCTTGTTTTTATTGTTTTGTTTTTTGGGGTTTGTAAGTTTTGTTGTATATTGGTAGGATTAAATTGGTAAGTATTTTGAGTAGTAATATATAAGTTTAATAATAAATGTTAAAATGATATAAATGTTAACATAAAAAAATAGATAAGAAGATGTAATAATAATATGTTTTTTATGTGATGAGGGCTGGGACATTTTGTCTTTCTAGACATGCCCCATGACTCCTACTTATTCTTCGGTCTAAATTTCCTATATTTACAGTGTCTTAACACACCTTTATTTCTACAATATAGATTTATAAAAAGGCACACTTCTGTTCTTACTTTATATGTACTCACTATGGTGCTGGGTCGTCATCCTTCTTCTGTTCGTTCGTTTTGTATGAATGATTTGTGGGAGGGACTGAGTAGTAGGTAATATAAGGGTCCGTAGTTTTACTAAACAGCCACTTTTATTAAAATGTATTGTTCTGATGAAGCATATTAGTTATTATTTAGCTTTTATATTGCTTATTCTTTTCTCAGAATGTCATTTGTTGAGCTGAGGAATTACTCTACTAGTTTTCAAGCTTGACGTGGCGCGTTGGTTCTGATGTGTGACTTTAAACCATCGGAATACCAGAGCATTCTTATGTCAGGGCATGTCGTCATGTAGTTTTAATCATGCGTATCTATGTTACTATTTGTACATTTAATTTGTCTAGATTGTATATTTTTTTTTGCTTGCAGATGGGCTACTTCCATTTTGTAAGCCCAATAATTTTGGTGTATGCTGTTTATTTTGGATGATTTTTAGTATCTTGGCATAAGTTTATTTGTTGTTGTACTTGCTAACGTGATGTTGTGTGGTGGTGGGACACCGCCACGATGTGAATATTTTGTTTCGAGAATTTTGTTTTTTTCTGTTGAGGGTTTTGCCTTCACCTTGTCACGCTTTATTTAGACTTTGTTTGGCTATTTTTTGTTAATTTGTTTGCTGGATGTTTGTCGTGGCGTTTGGAGCTCGCGGTCTCGCAGAGCGCAGGTGTGTGGGGTGTGGGGGGTGGTGGGGTGGTGGGTATTAATGCGGTTAGGGGGGGGGTGGGTTTGGTTGTGGGTTTTTGAACCTGGGGGTGGGTCCTGTTTTTGTTATCTTTTTTTTTTTTTTTTTTTTTCGTTTTTTTTTTTTTTCTTTTTCCCTGTGGTCGCTCTTTGTTTTTTTTTTTTTTTTTTTTTTTGTTTTTGTTTATAGGGGGAGGGCGGCTTGTTATGTTGCCCTTCTGTGGGGATTATAGTTCAGCTAACTGTCGTTGTATTTCAATTGTTGGTTTATTTACAGCATGGGCAAAAACTGCGCGAAATTTTTTTTGATAGTGCTCTTTTCTCGGGTATGCTTTTGTTCTTCGCGCAGTTGGTAAATTCGATTGCAAGTTTTAAGGTTTGTGATTGTGTGGTCTTGTGTTGCGCTGGAATGCGCATTGACGTGTTTTTTCGGATTCTGCACTTCTTGGGTCGAGCGGTTTCCGCCCTCCACTAGTGGAGTTTTGAGCGGTGGGTATTTGGAATGGCGAAAGAGATTGCCTCGTTTGAAGATGGGAAGAATCTACGCCTATTTCTTTTTGTTCTGCTCAGGGATTGTGTTTAGTCCTCTGATTGGTGATTTCGTTTATTAGACGATAATACTTTGTGTAATTTAGTACATGCCGAGGAGGCCCATAATATTTATGTGTTTGTCGGGAAGGCAAGGTTATTTAAAGTAAATTAACATTTTGCATTAACTCTTATCGAATTTTGTGGTTCGTGAACGGATTTCTGGTTTTAATGAGCCAGTATTTTCGTAATAGATTGCGTCGTCAACAGAGATGGTTGTCCCAGAACTCACATGTCGTTCCTCCACTCACCCTGTATCTGTGCTGCATCGGTTGGTTGCAGGTGCCAAGGGACCATTACTTGCTATACTTGGTTAAATGAACACTAGGTTTGAAAACGCTTTTATTATTCTAGAGGATTATTTTTTGGAACGGGTACATTATTTATTATACCTTCGGCAGACGTGTTGTCTGTCTGCTGAAGTCTGGATATTGAAGGAGAGTGGGTACTGATCTCATACATCTGGTTAATGTTCCTGGGATGTGTATAGATAAAGGATGGAGTTTTTTCCACCCTGTCTTAACATTTACAGCACACTATGAAATATAACATGCATCTGATCTCATCATTGTATGCTGTCTTCTACCGTCTATTGCTGTATTGAATGTTGTTGCTGTGATATAATGGACGGTTGTTGTTGTGCCTTCATTATCGCGCGTTTACCATTTGGTCTTGTTATGTGGCGGTCCACAATATATAATGAAGGGTAATAACGGTCAACGGGCTGTTACAAAGATATCATTTGACACTTCTATTTTTACGTCGTGACGTTCTTATGTCGTCTCCGTATGTGGATTGCCTGTTTATTTTGTTTGGTTCTGGGTGTTGACTCTGCGATCACATCGAGTGCACACATCTTAAACCCCTCACCTTAAAATTCAACTACCCTAAATATATCCAGACATGCGGTTTTTACCCACTCCTATTCATGTGCAATATGGGACGCATCAGACGCAATCAGGTGATATTTAGCCGATTATACGGCGTGACTGTAATTTAATACTACTGGACTTTACTTCTAAAATCTCAGAAATATTATTTTATCAGCCCTACAAGTGGTGTATTACCTGGAAACATTATTATTATTTTCCCCAATCCTGACAGTTGTAATTCCCAGTGGAGTACACAATCTATATACATGTGCAGGAGTGGCCCTCTGACAAAGTGTCGGGCCAATAGAAAATCCAAAATCATCATCATTACATGTATCACCTTTGTAGCAACCAGATTTCTCCAGATTTTCTAGAAGTGTTCCCCTCTCTTAAAACGGTAAACACCAAGGATTCTCACATTGTTCAATATTTGTAGTAAACCCTATACATATCCAGATTAGTAGTTCCAGACTGAGCGGGAAACAAGACTGTTTTTTTCCCGCCCGCCGTCAACACTGCAAGAGTTGTCGCAACGGAAATGTTCAGTTGTAGTTCCTATATCTATATTACACATTCCCCTGTGCACCACTCGGAGGAACAGTGCTAGTTTTTTTAGAACAGTGAAAAAAACCCCTTTAGGACTTATATCGTCACCAGGATTCATCGTGGAAGTAAACTTATTGGGCGTTCACCTCATTAGTTTTTTTCGGATGAAACTGGGGGCGGTGAGTCAACAGAAACAGTAGGGATTATGTTCGTGGAATAAATTTACCAAGGGATACCACAGACCCAAGAGAAGAATACAAAATAGGTAAGAGTGTGAGTCCCAACGGGCTGATCACCCGTTTGCCAGTCACTTTGATTACGGAAACAACAGCAAACGGATTGATTTGTCGTTGCCCTAAAGACGCCATTAGGCGTGATGGGAACAACGGCAAAGAAAATCTATTCGCTGTTGCCCTTAAGACGCCACTAGGCGTAATGGCCACTGACTGCGTTGCCCTTGGGTTAATATTTTCTTTGGGTTATTTTCCTTTATAAGGTGAAGGCGCACCATTCTTCTTTATCTCCTCAATATGTAAATGATTGTCTTGATATCTTTGGGTAACTTGATGTTGTAAACTGTTTAGTGATAATAAACAACAAGAATATCTAAACTTAACTTTGTGTGTTGGTCAGACCCAATACCCACTTTAAATTTATCCTTAGTTTTTTTCCACGTTTGTGTGTGTTGCTTGTTGTCACATATTGTTGTGTGTGTGTGTGTAGAGTAACCTGTTCTTATTTTAGATAGGGAGGCAAAAACTGTCTTGTAACAACGCATAGTTGTACGGATAGGCTGGATGAGAGAAACCTACTCACTCCAGAGACATATCTTTCCCTCAATCTACCACCTGTGAAACCTATTTTCTATACATTCTCGTGTATCAGTCAATCTTTACTCTTTACCTAGACTGGGGCCCAATAAACCAATTAACCTACCGTACGACAGGTAGTAGCGCTCCTTGCAAATGTGATATATTTATCACCTACAGTGTGATTTGATAAAATCAGATATCTGCTACTTAGCAGAAAAATAAAATAAAAGAAAGAAAAGTGCGATAATTGACAGCACCTAATAAAAATCAGTACCACAAATATACCGATACTGCCGGAGAGAACCAAAGATCGATAGAGGTCGCCTCGTTTCGTCACAGGCGACATGATCACTGAAGCCAGCACGCATAGTACTTGAAGAAGAATAACAATTTAAAAGATGAATAAGATTCAATAATTTTATTTCCTTTTTAAATTAATACAATCAATATAACACCTAGGAATACTTCAAAGTTCTGAGAATATATCGTGTACATATCTTTAAAAAAAAAAAAAAAATTATGCTTCGTTTTGCCGAGGTGCGTCTCATTCAACCTAGACGGTTATATTAGGACGCGTGTCCAAATATAATCATCTACTTATCTCCCTATAACCGAGTGAATAGATCCACTATAACTGTCTTTGGGAAACGGTCTTTTCCACATCAATCTGCGTCCTTCTGTTCGATAATTCCTTTTACATTTCTTTGCATAACTGCTCAAAAGATTTCCTTTGGTCTTAAGAGTTATCTGAAAAATTTAATTGCGAATGTCTAAAGTTTTTGAGGAGCTCATGCAGTCCTTTAAAAAAGTGTTAGTCTGTCTGAGCAGAAGATGATCGATATGCGGGGAACTGGTGGGACGTCTATATGTGTTTGCGGGTAGCCACGGCTAAACACAAATAAAGAAAAAAATGCAAGCAGCAAATCAACAAATTTTGCATTTCAGGTGGGGATGAACCAGAGAGAAATAAAAGGCACACAATTAAAAAAGACGTGTAGCTCGGAATAAAATCTATTCATTTCCTTCTTATTCAGCTTCCATGATAAACCTTTTTTTTTTTCCCCAACCTTTTTTTTTTTTTTTTAAACCTGCTGGGTGCTAATTCTTGGATACTTGTCTGGTTCGTGACCCAGCAAGATCTTACCGTGACATATGCAGTTTCCTTTCTTTTTTTTTTTTTTTTAAACTGCTCTTGTCTAACTTTCCATTATCTCTAGGGCTGACCGGAATCCGAATCTGAAATCCGAACGATTTTAACAAATCCGTAATTCGATGAATAATTTTGCTACATCCCGCCGACTGACTGACTATAGGACTAGCTTGCGACATTAATTTTTTTGTTTTTGTTCAAATCAATAGTACCTGCTGCAACCTTACCTCGCTTAATGTCTTCTAAGCGTTTGCCGGCATCAGGGCTGTACACTTAATAGACCATGGTAAGGCCGGCCAGTTCTGTGCTACTGTGCTAGCACTCCGCCGATTTTGCAAGATGTCATAAAATAATAGTTTTGCAATAAAAGTGCCATTAATACTCGCTGAGAGTCAATCATTCTCTGGCAACTTTAGGCTCGAAAGTGTAGGATGACAACGCTCGCGGTATGACTCAGAACTGGCGACAGATGAAGTTAATGGCATAGCTTTAAGAAGAGATTGTACTGAACGAACAAAGGAACCTACAGACTTGAATAAATGGGTGCTTATGTAGAATAGAAGGGCTGAAGATAACTAATGTGGAACTGATCACAAGGACCAGACACGTGCCAGTGGAAGAAGAGATGAGAAGAAGGCGCTGGAGATGGATAGGACACGCACTGAGGAAAACCTGCTGATAGCATTACCCAGGCATTCCTTGTTCTGGAATCTACAGGGCAAGAGAGGTAAACGTCTTTGTGCATGTACTTTTGTGCCCTTCTCTCTCTCTTTCTTTCAATCCGGCAGTATCACTTCATTTCTTCATTTTTCTCACTCATCGTCCTATTATTTGGCATATTATATGCATCTCCATTATTATTGCGGTGACCGCTCTCAGACTGTTTACGTTTCACTAAGTAAACGTAGTATCATCACGTTAATACGATTATCACATAAGTCAGTCTGGTCACCTTTGAAAGAGACGTCAGTTGTTTGTGCAACGTGGGAAAATTCGTCAGAAGCACAATCTTGGATTTGAACTGAGAAATCAGAGACACGGATCAGAGACTGCATCGCAACGTCAAAATAGCAACTCCCAGAAGCCAGAGAGAGAAGGACCCGGACAAAAGTATTTGGGCAACTTTGAAACAAAACAAGTATACCCGCATTTTAAATACGAAGTCTGAATACCTAAGGAATCAGATTCACCCGTCATAAGAGGAATTATAATATTTCCAGACCAAGTGATTCGCAGAACACCCGTCATAAGAGGATTACTAACATTTCCCAGACCAAGTGATTCGCAGAACACCTGCCATAAGAAGATTACTATAATTTCCCAGACCAAGTGATTCGAAGCATCTAATAAAGGGTTGTGTCTATTCTAAACTGTGCGAGGAGACTGTGTTCCCAAACGTTACTTTGGGGTAAGTGTAAACATTTATTTTACAAATGTGAATTTGACATGTTTTTCTTGCTAAGTGGTTATATACGAGGCTGGCAACCTCAACATATGAAACTAGTATATTTATAAACCACTACAGCAAGCGCTGGTGATCGCTTCTTGCTAGTCGTACAGAAAACCGACAGCAGAGGGGACCCCAGACTCCGACTGGAGCAGTGATGAATGATGATTACATCGTGTGTGCATCAAGTGTATCATATCATTCTGTGAGATAAATGTACCATGTTACTTGTAATTCAGGCAAATCATTGCTTTTCGCGATGTCCAAGCACATATTTTCCCATTTTAATACCCAGAAGAATATTGGTGATTTCAAATCATCTTCCCTGAGTTACGCTGTGTATACTCAAGAATAATAATCCGAGAGAATAACACTGGTGGGTGTACACCGAGATAATGCGCCTGTTAATTTGCAGCCCATAAATGTACTTAGTAGAGGGATTTGTTTTATTTTGTCTAAAAGATCGTGGTACTAAGCTATCCGACGGTTCGAGGAACTAAGCTATCAGACTATGAAGATTCATCACCACAAAAGAATAGACGAAAACCGCGCTGCAGGACTCACTTATACCAGCTAAGTGCTTATAAAAGGCACCAGCAAAAGGAAAGAAATATTCTTTAATATAAACCCTCTATCCAGTCTCGATGAAGACAAATTGATTGTTTCATCTAAAATTCACCATCATTCTATTTATTTTAACCTGTTAAAACTAACTGATTATTAAATGTGTTACTTGTTATGTTAAAACATAACAATCTTAGTTGATTCAGTTATTATAAGTGTGAAAGCATACGTATGAGCAAGACTATTATATATATATATATATATATATTATATATATATATGTATATATATATATATATATATATATATATATATATATATATATATATATATATATATATATATAGAGCTACTTCTTGTAGAAGGGAATTTCGCTGGATTTACACCAGCTGGGGGCTTGTACGGGCTATAACCATTGCTTAAATCTTCATAAAAGGCAGTGGACGATGATAAGTTAACAATTGCTCAGCCAATACAGCAGTGCTCTTGACTTCGGAAATATCTTATGAACACTCCCTTGAGATAGAAGCGTCCTTGCCCTTCTATCTACAACTCTGCCAAGAGTAATCTTGTGCGAAGGTAGACACCTTTGACGACCCATTTTAGATACGCTTGCGTTATGGTCACTACTGCAGAGCTGGGGGGGGGGGGGGCATTCCGTGACAACATTCTTATGTAAACCAAATGTCTGTTGCTTCTAGTGTTATTTTACTGAGTATTATTATTTAATATATCTATATTAATTATAGGGACATCCGCAGATTATCGATTCCATTAACGCCATCGACGCCACAGTATTCGTATCGTGTTGATGACTGGTTATTGCTGTCCCCTTGACTACTTTTTCATACGAATACACTCACAACCACATACATAAGCAAGCACTCAACTACGGCTGCATATATAATTGTTCTTCTTGGATCCTTAGCCCCTGTCTGACAAAGCAGTCAGTGACCATCACACCTACTGGCGTCTTGTAGGGCAGCAACAAACTGTCCCCATTTTACTCGGTCGGTGGACATCCTTCGTGCAGTGTCCCAACTCTGGTTCATGCTTTACATGTCAGCCTGCACTGTTCTCCGCCAGGTTGTCTTTGGTCTGCCTCTCTTTCGCCGTCTGTCTGGGGTCCATATCATAGTTTTTGTGTTGGTGTCAGGGTCTTTTCTGAGTACATGGCCAGCCCAGTTCCATCATCCGCCCACAATGATGGTGTGCATATCTTCAATGATCTCGCTTTTACCACAAGCAGCCAATGTAGAGAGACATGTCGCCCGGCAAAACGGAACGCGCTCTCCGTTCACAACGCCACACAGGAGCTACACGTGTGATAACGCGTCTCACGTTCACTGGAGGAGCATACACATACAGTCAGTTCCCAAACTTTAAGAGAAACGAAATAACAAAAATAGGCAAGCAGAAATTACGGTTTTAAAGAAGACAATCCTAGTATCAGGAAAACATATCAATTCATTTACTAACTAAAAGTTAAAATACATGATAACTGAGCAGTCAAACTAAAAAGTTATAAAAGAAAACAAGGTGAAGAAATTAGCGAGCCACAAATAAAAGTAGAAAAGCCAAACTACAGAGCGACGCAAGAGATCATTACATCCAACGTAATAAGTAAAACTGAGTAAGCAAACTAAACAGCCAAATATATATATATATAAGAGAATGTATTTACAGCCACAGTAAGCAGCAGTTAAGAGCAAAACATGAGAATACTGCAGTCAAACTGATAAGTAGGGCTAGGATTTTAATGGTTTTGCATCTTTCTTTCTTTCTTTCTTTTTTATTTTTTTTGCATAACCGAAAATGTTTCTCTGTTTCATTAAAAAACTAAGCTGATTTAAGAGCTCTTGTTCAGGCATAATTTTGAATTTTCTGCCATATTTGGAACGTTCAGGCTTTTTTGAGATTTGTCGGTCATTTTAAAGCATTTGTTGGTTGTTGTTCTTATTTTGTCATTATTTTGCACATTTTGACATATTCCAAAAAATAAAACATTTTTTGTGTGTAAACGTGTTCTTACTTATTGTTTTTTGTTACAAATTTCTTTACTTCACCGTTTTTTGTTACAAATTTCTTGACTTCACCGTTTTTTGTTACAAATTTCTTTACTTCACCGTTTTTTGTTACAAATTTCTTGACTTCACCGTTTTTTGTTACAAATTTCTTTACTTCACCGTTTTTTGTTACAAATTTCTTGACTTCACCGTTTTTTGTTACAAATTTCTTGACTTCACCGTTTTTTGTTACAAATTTCTTTACTTCACCGTTTTTTGTTACAAATTTCTTTACTTCACCGTTTTTTGTTACAAATTTCTTTACTTCACCGTTTTTTGTTACAAATTTCTTGACTTCACCGTTTTTTTGTTACAAATTTCTTTACTTCACCGTTTTTTGTTACAAATTTCTTTACTTCACCGTTTTTTGTTACAAATTTCTTGACTTCACCGTTTTTTGTTACAAATTTCTTGACTTCACCGTTTTTTGTTACAAATTTCTTGACTTCACCGTTTTTTGTTACAAATTTCTTGACTTCACCGTTTTTTGTTACAAATTTCTTGACTTCACCGTTTTTTGTTACAAATTTCTTGACTTCACCGTTTTCTCCGTGCTGTTTAATAATTTTCCGTAAATCCCTGAAAGCAAATGCTGCTGGTAAATTTTCATACCTACAAATTATGGATTTCTGCCTGGTGCCATTACTTCCTTGAAGAAGTCAGCAGTTTTATTATTGGATCAGATTAGGTTTGATGAAGATAATAGGAAATGACTTAGTGTGAATGGAGACGTGGGAAAAGCTATGCTAAAGAAAATTGAGCAAGATTTGAAACAAAAATGTGGGATATGAACAAATTGTGCTTTATTTCAGAAGTGCTATGGGGGGAAAACATTCCCCTTGGTGAATTTTCAGCGCACTTAGAGCCAATTGACGTAGTTTATTCCAAGAATGCTCCTGTGGTGTCAGTGATAGTAAAAATGAGCTTATTTTCAATGTTTAAAGATTTGTTGGCAGACAATAGAATGTCATTTTTTTAAATCTGTGTATAGTTTTCATTGTGTATTGTAATTCTGAACTCATTAAATAAAAACTTTTATAGAAACTGTAAAAATTTTCAGTTGTCATTTTATGTCTTTTGTGTGTGTCTTTTTAAAATAAGGAATTATTTTGTTCATAAAAAAAAATTTTAGTTTGGTACAGAAACTGAAAATTTAAAGTGCATTTTAAGGTATCTTTGTGTGTATATGTGTGTTTGTGTGTCTTGAACTGCATGTTTTTGGTTAATAAAATAGACTTTCAGCTGGCACAGAAACTGTAAAAAAAAGGAAGTTGTATTTTTTTGAAAGAAAGTTGTGTTTTTAGGTCATTTTTTAATAGGGCATTTTGGGTTTTTTTTTTTCCTAAGGTCATAATTGCATTTTTATGTCATTTTCTAGCAATTTAAGGTCAATAAAATCCTAGCACTACTGATGAGTCTTAGAAGAAGACTTGGTAAAATAATTAAAGAACCATAAGAGAAAATAGATCAAGCATAAGTCAAAATTAGTTTTACTACTTCTCGCCAGCTCATCAAAACAGTTTTGTGAGTTTAACAACTACGTTACAATTAATTCAAAATTATTCTCTTCTTCTTCCGTCCTTAGCCACCGACCGTCGAAGCAGTCAGTGGCCATTACGCCTAGTGGCGTCTTAGGGCAACAGCAGATAGGCTTTCTTTGCCATTGTTTCCCATCACGCCTATTGGCGTCTTTAGGGCAATGGCAAATCAATCCATCTGCTGTTGTTTCCGTAATCGAAGTGACTGGCAAACGGGTGATCAGCCCGTTGGTTCAAAATTATTAAAAACCTGTTAATGTCATACAAGAGAGACCAGTAAGCTTATTACTCTAATTAGAGGGAAGTCATTCACGTTTATTGTTCATGTTATGAGAAGAGGGCAGATAGAATATATTTTATTACAGAAAAGACTGAAGGAAAAATAGACACATAAAAAGAGAGAAGATAATGAATAATTTGATATCGTGGCCACGAAAGAAGATAACAACAAAAGAATCGATAATCAGCACTTGGAGCACGTGATCTGTTGAGAGACCTGATCACCTACGCCAGCTGGAATGACACTTGTAGAACAAGACATCATAATAGAGTAGCCAAACTAATGAACTTGTAGAACATGACATCAGAATAGAATAGCCAAACTCATGAACTTGTAGAACAAGACATCAGAATAGCCAAACTCATGACACTTGTAGAATAAGACATCAGAATAGAGAAACTCATGACACTTGTAGAACAAGACATAAGAATAGAGTAGCCAAACTCATGACACTTGTAGAACAAGACATCATAATAGACAAACTCATGACACTTGTAGAACAAGACATCAGAATAGAGTAGCCAAACTCATGACACTTGTAGAACAAGACATCAGAATAGAGTAGCCAAACTCATGACACTAGTAGAACAAGACATCACAATAGAGTAGCCAAACTCATGACACTTGTAAAACAAGACATCAGAATAGAGTAGCCAAACTCATGAGGTTTTTTTTTAAAGTGCAGGAAAAAACACTAAGTATTCAATAATTTAGAGTTAAATCGAACCCAGAGAATAAGAAAGTTGATATGGTTATAAAAATCTAGCTAGCAGGACTAGTCACTCAGCTCAACAAACAAAATATTTTGTGACGATGTCAGTGAATGTATACGGTAAACATTCCCACATTTGACACTTCTAAAAATCATAATCATTTATCTTTGTGCTCGTGACAGAGCATGGAACCACCACTACAGCTGGTTCCCTTGACAGAAAGCCTGCACCAACCATTCACATGCGCTTGTGGCTGTGTCTTCTGTGGCTTTGTTTTACATGCTGAGGTTGCCAGCCCTACTCATCCTCATATTAGTTGCCTGTATGCGACATGACTTACAGTGCAATAGGCCTGTTCTTTCTTAGTTTTTCAGAGACTCCATGGAACAACACTAGGCATTTCAAAAAATGAGAATAGTTAATGTACTGTAGCAAAACTTACTAAACGTGGAATATTCTATAAACTGGTAGTAAAAATGATCAAATATTTTTTATATTAAATAAAAAAGTCGGTTCTAATTTGTTCCGTTTATTTTCAGTTTCAGACACGATATTAGTGCATTCTGGCAGGTGTCAGGCAAAATCTGGTCAGTGATTTTGCCCATGATGGTATCGGTTAGCATTCTCGCGATCCGCAGAGTGAACAGTCTAGCTTTAAATATTCACTGTTCTATCGGGTCGCCAGTCAGTGAATCTACAATGGACTACAACAGTATACACATATTTAAGTTCCTTTTATAACTATATATACCTCACTCTATTAAAATAAACATGTATTCCCATGTTTAGTTTCCGTCCCCCTTTTTTTCGAGACATGAAGAAGAAAGACTAAATTTAAATTGCATGGAATACTTCTACTGTATTATTAATTTATTTGGCCATCAAGAATCTGTATTCTTGCATAGAAATTATTTGACTCCCGATATTGATGCTATTGTCCCTTTAGGACAGAGCTGGCGAGAAAATACAGAGACTATCAAATGAAAGTCCATGACCAGTACCTTCTGACGTGGATAAATTCACCAAGACTGCTTCTCTTCACTGTCATTCTGGCATGGATGAATGAATTAACAAGGCGGTTTAAAATGCAGTTCAAATAAATGAAACTCTTCACACGAAGAATAATAAATTACAGGGGCGATAAATCAATATATTGTAATTACACCTTTTTTTGAAGTTGAATATGAAGGTAATCAATTTTAGCTAGACGTAAATACAGACATCCTGTGACGGGAAGAAATCATCACAGCTAGGGTTAAAGAATGAAAAAACTCCTGGTCACGACAATTTAATTGCTAAGTTATTTAAGACAGACTCTGAACTAGCAGCAGAACTATTATAACCACTATTTGCACAAGTCTAGAAAACAGAGACAACACCAACGGGGTGGAGTAAAAGAATAATTGTCAAATTGCCCAAGAAGGGCGACCTTGCAGACGGCAACACCTGGAGAGGAATTACTCTCCTCTCAGTCCCCAGTAAAATACTAGGTAGGATAATTATCTTGAGAATTTCAAAAGCAGTAGACCACAAGCTGAGGAAAGAACAAGCAGGATTCAGAAAGAACAGAATATGTGCAGACCATACACCCTCAGGAACATTATAGAGCAGTGCTCAGAATGGCACAGACAGCTGTACATTAACTTTGTTGATTTTGAAAAGGCTTTTGACAGTATACACATGGACAGCCTTTGGAGAAAAAAAACTGAGGGCTTATGGAATTCCCAGCTGCATTGTATCCATCATAAAAAGCCTCTACGCTAACTTTACATGTAGTGTAGGGCAGAGCAACCTAACTTTTGAGGTGAAGACAGAGTACGACAGGGATGCCCCTTATCAACCACTCTATTTTTAACAGTCACAAACTGGGTAATGTGCCAGACAACAGAGGGCAGTCCAAGAGGAATAAGATGGACAACATTTTCTATACTGGAAGATCTTGAATATGCAGACGGCATTGCACTACTCGCGTATTCACATCAACACATCCAAGAAAAAACAGATAGACTGAATAAGTATAGCCAGCAGGTGGGTCTGAACATCAGTCTAAAGAAGATAGAGGTCATGACCCTCAATGTGGGCAATCCTGAGCCCATAACAATAAGGAACCAGAAGCTGGAACAGACGGATACATTTACATACCTAGAATGCATAGTAACACCAGACGGCGGAACAGGCAAAGACATCAACAACAGAATGAATAAGGCGAGAAAGCCTTTGCTAGTTTAAACAACATATGGAAGTCCTCTCAGTACAGCACAAACACCAAATTAAGATTTTATGAAAGCTGTGTTTGGTGTAGTGCTCTCTGTATGTGAACCTACTTACAGTCCCGCTCCATCTTCCGTAAGAATGCGTTAAGTGAAAACTGATGAGCGTTGTCTATGACCCCTAATGCCACGTGTGATGCTGATCAACTGATCCCTTCTATTACGAGGATCTATCTGCAAAGGGTGTTTATGCCCTGATCTTACCTTATTGTGGCAAAGTCCGTTTAGCTGCTGTTCTTTGACCTCTCGATTGGTTCCACGTCCTTCTCTACCTGGCGTCGTTTCTTTCATGCTATTTGGTAACCTCTTCATGAGATACGACCCACTTTCTGCCATCCGAGTCGAACGTACACCACAGGTGGAGATACTTCAGAAGGAGCTTACCATCAGCCAGTTGCAGAACATCATGCCTTTGAAATGCGCAATGATATATCGGAGTTAACAAATACAGATGACGTGTAATTTGTTATTTAAACAAATGTATTTATGATAAAAAACATTACATATAGTAAATCGAATAAGGACTTCCGCGAAATTAATCATTTTGATTTTAGCTCTTTTGGCGGGAAAACGTACACGAGTTATATAAACTAAGATGGTGCAGGGAAATAATAATAAAAAGCACATTAGGTGAGACGATTTTAAAGAAGGTTCAATAATTGTTCATTAATGGTTTAAAAAACAAATAAAAGGTAGGTCACCGTCTAACAGATTTCTGTCGTTTATGTTGAGTGAATGTGAAAGTATTAGAGGTAGACCTTCACATATACTAGTGGTCCGGTAATGTCTAAAAGAGGTATGAGCGGGTCCGCCTCGAATTTCTAAATGTACCGGGAGTCGATTCCTAGTACAGTCATTGGAATATAATTTATGGAAATTTTTTGGTTCAGAAAACAAGCTTGGTCCTAATTATGTCATTTCTTAGTCTCCCCCCCCCCCCCCCCCCCCTCACCCCCCCAACCCTTCGGTCTCCTGTGTAGTGAGATTGGATATACGTTGTAGTCGGAAATAGTAAAGAGTAAGTGGCCGTAAGGCCACTGCCCTGGCAAAAAAATTTAAAAATTAGAAACCTACACACCACACAAATATTTTATAAAAAAATGTAGATGATTCTTTATATACACCCATCATTTAGATATCTCGCCGTGTGCTCGGGACGGAGTTTCTTGAATTTAGTTGTGATGAAATCCTCCATTTGTGTGATCTGAATAACGAAGTAGGAGATCCAGACGCACTGATGGACGTTCCTATCCTCGAGTCATAAGTTAGAACGGTAATTAGGTGTCTGCGAGCGAACCTCTATTACGCAAACGCGAGGACTGCAAAGATAGTACTTCAAAACCAAACTATTACACCATACTATGAGTGTAGAATTATGAAGATGGGATGAACATAGTATCCCTCCTCGCTGCCACTGCCTTCCTCTAACCAAAGATCAGCGTCATAGGTACCCATTGGCTGCCTCTGAGGTTAGCCTTGAATCACGATAAATTAACCAGCCGTTTTCCACCCCGACATCCCAGTAACAGTGCCCAATATTTGGAAAATGGCTTGTACTAACAACCAGTTTAGGCCAATTAGGATGCTCACGTTCAGCACAGGCAACTAGAAAACATAACGAGAAAGGAAATCCTCCTTCAGCATCTAGCACAGAATGAAATCAGCTATTCACCAGAGATAAGGAATATTCAAATAATTTTTTTTAGACCACGCCCAACATACTTACTACTTAGGTGTTCCTCATAAACCGTGTAGGTGTAGAGATTTGTAGAGATAGCGCCATACTATTCTCTCGGCTGTCTTCTTACTGGCTTGGTTCCATTCTAGTCACTTCGGTCCTTCAACAAGATTGTTTATATGGTTGTCCTATCCCATGCGGATCTGCTGGGTCGTCCTCGGAGGTCTGAATCCTGGTCTTCTGTAGTTCCACATGACTTCGTCGCTTGTAGGCGATCTCATTCCACATTCTGCAGACATTTATAGGCTCCATCCATCTTAGTTGGAACTGGTCTACTTGGGGTCATGCAGCGGAGTTGGGATTTTCGGCCTTGACGTATCGTCTGGTTTGCGGACCATGTCTCATTCTTGTTACTTTCATCCACTTTCCTCACGATACCTCATTTATGAGGTTTGGAATCTGGCTTTTGTGGGTTGTGTCCATTTCCCATGACTCGCATCCATCTGCCAAGACTGGACATAGGTAGAGCGGTATACAAGCCATCTTAGTTCTTCTACGTAATTCTCTTTCTGATGGGAATCCTCAATTTATGGCTTGATAAAGTCTCCTGCTGCTGTCTTCGGGTAAAACAACTTTCTTTGACACTCCCTTCCGGTCTATGACAGGCTCCAAGGATTTAAAGTGGTTGATGCGTGATGCCATATGATGATGGATGGTATCCGCATGTCTGGTTTTGTGTAGTGTGCAGATGTGTTCAGTCAAAACACTGTTCATACAAAAATAACAGGGCAATCCACATAGGACGTCAGTAAACTCACGACGTATAAAGTCAATGATTCTTGAAACAGCCGTTGACGTTTTTCTTCATTATTTATTGTGGACGCCACAGTGACAAAATGGTTACGCGAATATGTAGACACTTCAAACAGTCATTATCACAGCAACATTCAATACAGCAATAGACGGTAGACAGCATTACAATGATGAGTCAGATGCATGTTTTATATCAAATGTGGCTGTAAATGTAAGTCAAGTTGGAAAAAACTCCATCCCTTTCTGTATACATCCAGGACGGATAACCCAGATGTATAGAGATTCAGTTCACTCTCCTGTAGTTTTGTTGACATCAGCAAGACAGACCAACGTTTTGCCCGATGTATAAATACTTGTCCTCAAAAATAATCCTCATAGATAACAAGGGTTGTTCAAAACCTAGTTCAGGTAACCAAGTAGCAAGTAATTGTCATTGGAACATGCATCAACCGATGCAGCACAAATACAGCGACATGTGAGCTAGGAAAACATCTCATGACGACGACTTTCGAATACAGGCCTATGATCCTAGAAATCGTTTCACGACCAAAAATCGATAGAAGTTAATGTAAAAATTGATATAATTTACCTTGCCCTTCCCGGAAATACACAGAAATATCACGCCTCCCGACATGTGGGAAACACTAGAGGTATTATCTCGAATAAACGAAATATCCATTAAGAGGACTACACATCCCTGACAGAACAAAAAATAGCGGAGATCCCCTCTTCAACGAGGCATCTCTTTCGCCATTCCAAAGCGCTCACTCCACTAGTGGTGGGCGGAAACCGATCGGACCAAGATGCTAAGACAAAGTCATGCGCAGTCTCCAGCGCAAAAAAATGGAACACCAGGCTCAAAAACTTAACTGCATTCGATACCAACGCGAGAGGACAAATGCTTACCGAGAAAAGTGACTATAAATTTCAAGCAGTTGTTGCCCTTGCGTTATAAAATAGATATTGTAATAAAATGATGTTGCGAGAATTTATCACGCAACATATCACCACCTCTCCCGATAAAAAAAAAATGTGGAAACATATTTTTTTTTTATATATCAAAGAGCATGCAGATAGGGTCAAAACGCAGAATTATTGCGATGATAAATAATTAAATGCCTAACATGAGTAATATAGAAGTGTATGGTGAGGATTTTACCTAAAAGAAAAATAAAAAGTCTTCAAAAAATATTCACATCGGGGAGGTGTCACCAACACACATCACGTTAGCATGTAAACACAATATACGTATGCAAGTTACTATAATCATCATTAAACAGCATACTCTACTATGCGGCTTTAAAAAATGGTATGTACAAATATGATAGGAAATTTAAATATTACATTATTTTGTCATTTAATGACTATGTACATAGTAAAGTTAAATACATGGACGAATCCAGACATATGCTCTGGTATTCCGAGGGTAAGTACACAAGCTAGAACTCGAAAGGTAAGTCCTCAGCTCAACAAAGACATTCTGAGAAAGTACAAGCAATATAATGCTAATTAATAACTAATATGCTTCATAAGGTACAATACATTATTAATAATTGTGGCTGTTTAGTAAACTAACGGCCCTTATTAATAATACTTCAGTCTCTCTATCATCTTTAAACGAACAGATAGAAGATGACAACATAAGAACGATTGTTGTTGTACATTTAAAGTGAGTACAGATGTGCTAAATCTATTTGTAGTAATATTGGAGTGTTTTGACTCTGGTAAATATTAGGGGCATATAAGGACCGGAGTTTTAGTTTGAGTCATTGTGGGAATCTAGTCAAATTGTAAGCCATCACATTATCCGCAAACTCGGATAGCTCGTACGTGAAGTGTAAAGGTTGAATAGCTATAGCAATATCGAGTGAGATGCTCGAAAATCTCTTCCAAATGATTCAGTCTGTATTGCTGTAAGAGCTTTCTCGACTCAGGTATATAGATTGAAATGTGCGTCCCAGGAAGGAATCTTTTGTTAGCTTTAGAATTGACCCAAACCATCGCCTAATAACGCTCGGTCTTATAACCGAGTTAGCTTCTCTCGTGCCGCCATTTTGTTTTCTTGGAAATGTTTTTTATTCATAACAGGTTGCAGAGTAATTTGAATATACTTGGACTCAGTGCTGCTCCTAATACCGAGTCGCGAATGAAGCATCATCTTTGAAGAACAACAAAGTTCCTATCAATAGTATGGTAATATTTAGGATGCGGTGGTGAAGAAAATTATTATTATTGATCTTGGTCTTAATGAAGTTTGGCATTCTTCTGGACCAACTGACCAGATTAGAGCGAAACATTTCTTCATACAATGTTGAGTGAGGTGCCATGATCTGCAGGATAAATTTTGGAGATAAATACATCTCCCAAAAAATTTGAGATATAAACCTAAAGAGACTTCCTAACATTGTTTCTTCGTTTTAGGAACAGAGTTGGTCACCGTATTTCTGGAAGTTATTGTGGTATTTCTGTTCTTTCAAGGAGACCATGGACTAACACGATGACCCAAGGTAAGAGATTTACACCAAAACCATACAAAAAAGCGTTTGAAGGTTTCGGCTGTTCAAATTATTCTCACGTAGAGTGGACAGTAAGTCATATAACCCTAAATAGTGATCTTCCCAGGTATCACTGAAGAGACAGATGTCATCTAAGTATGCGATGACATAAGAACGATGTGACAGAATTCGACGCATCATGCGAACGAAAGTGGCAGGGGCGTTCATGAGACCAAAAGGCATAACATTCCATTGAAATAGACCCCTAGGTGTAGAAAAGAGCTGTAAGAGGTTTTGGGCTATGCCTCTGTAAAGGCACTTGACAATAAACCTGTAGAATGTCATGTTTTAGTGAAGAATTAGAATTAGAAAGTATAATCAGTAGATCTTTAAACATAGGCATCGGTTCAGCATCGATCATTTGTGACCTGATACAATTTGCGTAATCAAACAAATTAGGATGTTCTTATCTTCTTCCGGGACAAT
>JAMPIV010019801.1:0-11291 GCA_024509875.1 Oreohelix idahoensis | reverse complement strand
AGTCTTAAATTAAAACAGGTTCCTAGCTACCGAGGTCATTGGTCAACAATGACGTCGTATCTAAAAATAGCGAGAAAATACTGAATACTAGGAGAATTTCCGCAAGTGACACTTCCCGGGACTTTGCGATCATGCATTGAGGATGAGAAAAAAACGATGTCACGTAAATAATAAAAAAATGAAGAGAAGATTGGGCAAGTTGTCACACAGTACCTCAGGAAAAGAAGATTCTTCTTCCTGGATGACAGATAAGTTAGAATAATGACAAGTGGATACTGTGTTGTCATCTAGTTCATGAAAAATTGACTGTAAGTGTTCAGGACGTGTATGAAATTGCTTGAGCATGTTAATATGAAATATCTTTTTGTGTCCCTTGATATCTAAGATGTAATCAACGTCGGAAATTTTATCAATGACTTTGTAAGGACCATTCCAAGATATCAATAATTTATTGTTATTGTGAGGAAGTAACACATAAGCTTCGTCGCCTGGGAATAATTGGCGTAATCGTCGAGACCTATTTTGTAGAGATCGAGCCTTAGCTTTTGCAGCCTCAGAAGAAGCTGTTGCCAACTGGCAAGACTCAATAATGTTCTTCCGAAGATTAATTACGTACTCGTAAGATGACTGAGTGTCCTGAGTCATCTCCTCGTCAATTAATAAGTTTTTTATTAGTCCCATAGGACCTCTTGGGGGAGCACCAAAAACTAATTCAAAGGGAGAGAAGCCAGTTTGTTCATGCGGTACCTCCCGATAAGCAAATAGAACAGCTGGGAGTGCTCTGTCCCAGTCATGAGGGTGCTTAGCAGTAACCTTATGTAGTAGTTGTTTAAGTGTACGGTTAAGTCTTTCAACCGCACCATTACTCATCGGATGATAAATACTACTTAAATTCCTATCAATGTTCCAAGTTTTCATGACTTCCTTCATGGTGTCAGATATAAACTGTGACCCATGGTCTGATAAAAGTTTTCTAGGAAACCCTATTCTAGAAAAGGTGAGATGTAGTGCATCAGCTACATCTGTGGTAGTGGTGGTCTTTAATGGGATAGCTTCTGGCCATCGTGTGCACAAATCAATGCACGTAAGGACGAATCTATGTCCTCTGGCCGATGGTAGCAATGGACCAATAATGTCTATTGCCATCTTGTCAAAAGGTCTCACTGAGATATCGCAAGCCTGAATAGGCGCCGTGTGAAAAGCTCCACGTGCTTTCACTTCTTGGCATGTAGTACAGGAACGTACATACTGCGAAATATCTCTTGACACCCCTGGCCAAAAGAATGAAGACAGTACTCGAGATCGTGTTCGAGTATATCCCATATGTCCAGCACAATGTGAGTCATGTGCATGTTGAAGAATGTATCGTCTAAAAGTATATGGGACCATAACTTGTTGTTTCATTTGTGATTTGTCATGAAAACATCTAATCAATATGTCATTTTTAATAACAAAACAATGTTTGTTATTATTACCTGAGGATAGATTGTCAATTTTATCAACCAACTTAAAAAATTTTTTTAAAGATTTATCCTCTTTTTGTTTGGTTGCAAATGTTTCCCTGTCAATAGGTGAATTGACTACAAATTCCTCTTGGTTATCTGCATCCATTTTATCATCATCAACCTTCTCCATGAGTTGAGTCTGTGCTCTAGTCGTCACGGCGTTTCCAGTGCATAGGTTACGTTTCTCCCATTCTATAATCTCATCTGGAGTACAATCTTTACTGCCGTGTATACGACCAACCATCAGATCAGCTATAGGCTTCTTTAGCATACATACTTTTACGTTCCCTGTGAAGAAAGGAGTGTTAACATGAATAATAGCTGTGGGGTAAAACTCTATTGTTCCACCAAAAGTCATGCAACGGACATATTCCCCTGTTGCACAGCTAGGATGTACCAGCGACTGTCGTACACCAATCGTTGTGGATCCCGAATCCCTCAACACTGAGACGACGGATCCATTAACTAATCCCCTGTTAAAAATTAGTAGGCCTGTTCCATCGTTGACTGCAAGACCTACCTGTGGTATAATATGTCCGCAGTTGAGCACTGTTTCTTTCGCCTTCTGAAAAATAAGATTGCATTGCTGGCAACTATTTGCCACATTATAATTAATAGCAAAACATGCAGCAGAAGACTGTGTTGTATTATTGTCAAGTGGGACCTGAGCTATAGGGGTAGTATTATTTGTAACTGCCGCCCCTGTATTATGGTTGTAATGAGATGATCCCCGAGAATGAGATCGATTCCGAGTATAATTGTTAGAATTATCTCGTCGTCCTCTATAGCAACTATTATCTCGATGTCTCGAGCCATGATTATTACCATTCCAGTTATTATTATTATTGGGAGTATGTGATCGATTATAATGAGTGTTATGTTGACTATTGTGGTAGTTTGTTTGAGGTGAATAATTTCTATCTCGTGATCTACCTCTGTTGAACTCATTTTTATTGTTGAAATCATTATTAAGTCCCTTCTGAAAGTTAACGTTATGATTTCTTTGGAACCTGCTTCTGTCTACACTGTGATGTCTTTGTTTGTTATTGTGATTGTAGGTCATATTAGACGCCACAGGTAGAGGTTCTCTTAATGAGGAGTTAGAAATGGTTGCATTCGGATGTGCCGAACAGTAGTTTAAAGAAATTTTTTCTAACTCATCCATAGTACCTGGTTTACGCTCCTGCAAATATGCAAAAAATGGCTGGCTAACCGAAGATAATACCTTATCTCGTAGTAGTAAATCAACTAGTTTGTCGTATGATTTGTTGACTTCTGCCAGTTCAACCCATCTATTAAATGTATTGCGTATGTTCGCAATGAATCCTGCAAAATCCTTTGGAGATTCAGGTACAATTCCCTTAAATTTTAACCTACAGTGTTCCTCGTCCAGGTGAAACCTTCGTAAAAGCAAGGACTTAATAGCACCGTAGTTATTTGCTATTGATGGGTCAGCATTTTGAGAAGCTGTCAATGGTTCTCCAACCAAGAATTCATTTAACTTGAGTACCCATGACTCTTCAGGCAAATGGTTAGATTTGCAAGTCTGTTCAAAACGTGCCAGGAACGATGAAAGGTCGTCGACGTTCAAGTTGAAAATGGGTAATTTAAAGTTGTAGAAATGTTTAGGTTGGCTGGATGATGATCCATTTTGTGCGTTATTATTCTGGTTTGCATCAGCATTTTGTGCTTGTAATCTTGCTGTCTCCAATTTAATACGCGCCAATTCCATTTCTTGTTGTAAAATAATTTCCTCTCGTTTCAATTTATTCTCTTCTTCCTGCCTGGCGATTGTTCTTTGCTCTTCTCTTTCATGTTGAGCAATCTCTCTCAACCTATTTTCCTTGGCAATTTGCTTCATCTCAAGTTCTGCTTCCTCTTTCTTTAATGCTGCCCTTTGTTCCTCTTCCTCTTTCTTTAATGCAGCTTTTTTCTCTTCTTCCTCTTTCTTTAATGCAGCTTTTTTCTCTTCCTCTTTTCTTTCATATTTTTCCAGTTCTGATTCAGCAAACTGACGAAGTTCTTGAGATTTATAACCATATTCACGACCAATTTTAACGAAATGGTCTATAGTAAGCATTTTGACTTTTATCTGTAAGTAATTATTGATAATTACTGATTAAAATAGTCAATAGTAGCTTCAGAGTAATTATTATACTTACTCAACTTAGAAATATTCAATATAAGTAATCACAATAGTACTGAACTTAATGTCTAAGTTCAACTAATAGACAATATTTTGTAATAATATTGTATCTAAATAATACTATATCATAAATAGTTATGATATCTGTTAAATATAATGTAATTATATCACACAATTAATCTCAATATCCAATAATGTTGGGTATAATTCCTAGTAATTATATTGTTCAATGTACTAAGTCACTCTCTTAGTACCAGAAAAGTATATTAAATAATATACAATGGGTCTATTACCTCAAAGGTAGCTATAAGATTATTTTATTTTGTCAATATATATATTATATTATTATGCCCTAGGCATCTATTATAAATTGTAGTGCTACTTTCTTGGACTATCACTGCATAATTATGCAATGTCCCATATTAACCTTAATTATCAGAAAAAATTAATTAAATTAAATTACAAGTGTATTATTGCATATAATAGCATATTATTAATGTAGTATTAATATATCTTATGAGGACAAACAAAACAATGATGCAACTAAGGGGTACAAACAATGTTAAGACGCAAACAAGACATTTTCACAATTAAAAATGAATTTATGAACTAAATAAAATAAGCGGAAATGTCACAGACCAAATGAAGGGTCAAGGTCTGACCGGAGGTCAACTGAATATTCAAGGTACACACAAAAAAAAAATGACTGCGAAAAATGATGACGTCACAGGACTCATAACGGACGAAAATTTAACAATCATAAAATAAATGATAGTCAGAGGAGACTGGACGAATAGTAACGAACATGGTACAGAACTGAATAAAATTATTAACTGAGTACGAATAAAATACACCAATTATCTACGGGACAGTACAGCTAACGCAAATCGTCAAACGATAGCAGATTTGGACAACAAGTCCAATGTCAAACCTCAATGGGGTTTCCAAAGGTGCGATCGTTTAACTGCCCTAAGAAACGACCGAAATTAATTCAGGCATCGTGAGAGCCGCAGAATTTAATTTCAGTTCATCCTCCCTACCTCCCACGAATTAACAACACATTAAGACAACAAAAATTACATTAAACATAGATAAAAACATGCCGATGTAGGCAGAGGACAATGGACTTAGTTAGCACTGTTTGCAATACCAACAGTTAAACACCTAGATTTATCTTTACCGTTGCTTCGATCAGTGCTAGCGGTCGTCAACAGCTAGGCTAAAGTCCCTGACTGTCTGCTCCTATAGTCCATATCATGTGTTGGCTTCAAATGGCTTATGTTTTCTTTGGTTAGACTTAGAAACGGCTGGTTTCTTCGACAGATCACCTACACGATTTTCAGTGACGTCACGTTGTTAGGTATTATAATGAGTACTGCGTCACGTCAGCCTCGTACTGGTCATGTGATCGAAACTTGATCGTAAACATTTCATTCGAAAGTCATGAAGAAATTTTTTTGTCGTCCCCAGACACCGGACACCACTGTTGCGTGGGTGATTTGCTCTGAACAATGTTCCATGTGTTATGGATAAACAATTATAAAATTCTGGCCATTGCTTTTTTCCTTGATATGTTAGTTTTAGTGCATCGTGCCTTTGATGGAAGATTAAACGAATGCGGGGGTGGAAGATTCCAAACAATACTTGAACTTTGGAATACGATTGATTTGATAAGTCATTTCATCGAGTCCGTACATTTAATTCACATGTACACATTTTCAAATAGGGACAGAACATGAGTCATGCATAAATTAATCAATGGCGTAGATTGCTGGTTATGTGTCAATGTCCGTTATGAGGATACAATGCAGTATTGTCGTCAGAACATCACAGCTATATGCACGAGCAGATAGACATGGCTACCTGCCGACAGTGAGACTGCGAGTCTGAAATATATTCATACGAATTTGACGATTATTCTCTCCTTCTGAGAATTCTAGTTAAAATACTAACCTCCATAAATTTCCCTCTCATAAAGAGTTCTAGGACTGACCCTGGTCCATCAAAAAATACACATATAAATGGCTATATCATGCCATTGCATTGGAAGGTTAGAACAACGCAGCTATTCAGCTTGGCGGTCAAGTAACAAAGGGTCACGTTTCTTAGTTACCGACTGTATCCTAAACAACGCTATACACGTCATGATCGATCGTGCATGGAGCGTTCAAAATTGAAACCTCTATCGCAATATATTAAATGCCTTAACCTTTACAATTGCACGTCTGGTAACCTTTAGCAGACGGCGTTAATATCATATACCGTAACACACACTAAGCTTGGAGAAGATACTTGAGCCCTAGGCGTAATTCTTTGGCTTTGATTTGGTTGGCTGCATGCATGTGACGGTATTGCTTCCCCTGCTTTGCAGCAGTGTTTCAACTGTGGTCAAAACTCATGAGTATCCAATATGGGCTTCAAAGGTATCTACCTTCATACAAGATTACTCTTGACAGAAATATAGATAGAAGGGTGATGACACTTCTATTACAAAGGGAGTCTTCACAAGATATTCAGAATAAGCGAGTACATTACTGCTTTGGCTGAGTATGTAAATTCTGTAATTCTGCCGACGCTTTTGGAAGGATTTAAGCACTTATTACTTTCAGCTCGTTTAAGCTCCCACCCCTGATGAAGTCAGTAGAATTATACTATTCTAGTATAGCTCATTTTATAGTGTGTGTAGTAATTTGACTGAGACAAACATGCAGTAACTTTAAAATGATTAAATCGAAGTTAAATTTGTAACATTACAAATAACAACATTTAATAATCAATTTAGGTTTTAACAGTTGGAAAATAATGTAAATAGTTATGGATCAAGAAAAGTTATCATCACAGTCTTTAGGTAATGTGAGATGTTACAAGAAGTTCAAGTGGCAGCATATATTTGAACTTAGCTGCAAATGATGGTTCTGCTCCTTCTTGTGGGTTGGTTCTTCTCACTCTGCTCACGCTCGTCTCTGATCAGGGTTGTCGGGGGTAGCTCGTTTCCCAGAAAAGTCAAGGAGAGTCTACCACGTGGGTCTTCGTCTTAAAGCATAGGCCACGGTTCCCTTCTTGTTCCAGAGATAGTACTTTCTGCTGGTACCACCAATAACTATGGTAAAAGAATAGAACGAAACGCTCTTCTGAGTATTACGCTTTCCACCCCATAGTTATGGGTTCCTATCTTCCCATACCACCATCCCAATTATTCAGACTTTACCCTCGATGAGAGTTAAATTTAATCCCTCGGGATAAAAATTCTTTTACATTTAAATAGTTTTGCTTTACATGACATTTAAATGAAAAGGTTAATAATACAGATAGAGTCTGTTTACATATACATCTCCACTGAATGAAAAGTGTTCACAATATAAATTGAATATGTTTTCATTTATGTTTTACACTGATTGAGAAGTTTGAAACTTCCATTCCTTTAAAATAAATATTTTCTCATAGACGTTTACACTGATTTAAGCTTGAAAACTTATATTAATTTTAAAGTGACTATGTTTATATGGACATTTCAACTGCTTTGAAAATGTAAGTATTATACTCCACAGGGAACCTGAAACTACTTTATGCTTTTAGTTCTCGTTACGAAACTATCAATAAAGCAATCACCAACCCGTGCAGTGGTGGTTCATGAATCATCATTCTATACGCTGAGGTTGCCAGCCTCAAATGACTTTGACATCCAGAAACGAGTTTCACATATTAAAATTCACCTGGTAATATATATATATTTTTTCGCTCAGATAAATAAAAGAGACTTGAATCGGCCATTTACACGCGTCTGGGGTGTCGTTAATTTAATAAGTTCCTTCTCTGACTTCGTGTGTGGTCCTTCAGTTTCGTCAGTCCCGGTTTCCTTATTTAAAATGTTAGATATTTCCAGAGCTATATTTTCAGTCCTGATAAATACTCCAGTAAAATGTGTCCGGTATTAAGAAGGAATTCTGAATTCTAATTCTTCACTGTAGCAGTCTGGTGTCTTGGCGAGCGATTTCTCAAGTGAAATAGCTTGAGAAAATGATCAGATTATATTCTCTGCTTTCCCACGCCTTCTTTTGTTATCAGCTATAAAAAATTCCAATCATATTCAAACAATCGGGTACTGGGGTAATTTTAAAATATTCCGACATCGGATAATTTTGAACGTAAGGCAGAGGTCAACTCTCCCATATATGGTAATCAGATGTCAGATGCCCTTGTGTACAAACTTACAGACAAATCGGTAAACTCATAAAACAGCGTGTTCAAAATGTAACCATCATTACTTTATCAGAACGTACTATTGTCATAACAAGTAGGACAGGAAACGCTTATGTCATAAGTTTCCTCCGCGTACACTATATCTTGTGCTAATCTTAGCCAAGCTGTGCCATTCCCTTGCGACTGCGAGTAATTATCTCAGCAAATCTTGGTATCGTTAAGCAACCGTGCAATTATTATCACCTACAAGGAGTGTCAAGCAATTTGACAATACTCAAATATCTGCTACTTAGCATAAAAATAAAGAAGAAAGACAGAAAGAAAGAAAAGTGCGATAATTGACAGCTCATAATAAAAATCAGTACTACAAATCTACAGATACTGCCGGAGTAAAACAACGATCGATAGGGCCCATCCCGTTTTGTCACGATGCAGAAGGATCTCACTACGGACCCAGTGATGAATGCCCATGTGGAACTTGATACGTTACTGGTTTCGCTACGGGTTGCTACAATAATAATCGACATTGTCAATCTGACAAACCAACCGTAACGTTATCGATGTGGATAAGTCTTCGAATTGGAGTCCATTATTTATTAACAGGTTCACATACGAAGACATTTCAAGCAGGTATAACATTAACATACAGTTCATTAGAATTTACTTGCATATATATTCTTATCCGTCCGTGTCATATTGAATTCATGTCAACAGAACATCATGGCTGTATACATGTGCTGCTGGGATCCAGACAGCCAGAAATGAGCGCATGAGTCTTGACGAAAACAATCAAACTACTTATCAAATATCCTTCCGTAACGCAGGTTAATCACAAACCTTTATGAATTCACTCGTATATAATATTATCTGGACTGACCCTGAGTCCTGGTATCAATTTACATAAATACGGCTATTAGCAAAGCCTAACCTTGGAAGGAGGTAAAAACACGACTTCACGGCTTGACGGACAACGTAACAAGGGTCCAGTAACTAAGTCACGAAGCGTGACCTTATCGACGCTAACACGTCATAATTTGACCGTGTATTTTGCGTTCACTAATCCGTGAAGTATAAACATCAATTTATATTAATTCTATTGACCTAAAAATGCGCACTGCCAATTATAGCAGACGATATCAATAAACTAAAACAACAACAACCCCTTAGAATCCAATCAACCGAGTGAGGGGACCATTGACTTAAAGGTTAAGAAACCCTGCTTTATGTGAACCTTTCTTCTCCAAGAGGTGTATGTATTTGTTGACGTTTTGAATCTCAGTAACCACATAACAAATTAACATGGGAATCACCAAATGGTCGGGACAGAAACCAGATAGACCACATCATGGTTAACGGTAGATGGAGACATGCATTACAAGATGTGAAGGTAAAAAGAGGTGCAGATGTGGGAAGTGATCACCATTTAGTAGTAGCAAAACTGAAAGTGAAACTAAGAAGGGCTAGACCAACTGTAACTACACAGAAAAGGTTTGACATCAGCAAATTGAAGGACCCCCTTACCAGAAAAGCTTTTGCGGCCGACATTAAGAAACGATATCAATTTGCCAAAAGCTAGGAAAAGACATTGACTGATGATATAGACCAGAATTTCAACACCATTTCAACAATATATAAGGAAAGCAGCAAATCATGCTTGGAATTCCAGGAAAGGAAGAAGCAAGACTGGATAACACCAGAAACACTAAACACCATAAAGATGAGAAAGGAAATGAAAAGAAAGAAAACAGAAGCGAAGTCACCCAGGTTAAAGCAACTATATAGCGAACAGTACAGTCAGCTGGACAAGGAAGTTAAACGCCAAACCCGAGCCAACAAAAGGAATTTCCTAGACGATCTGGCAAGACAGGCAGAGGAGGCAGCACTGAGAAATGAACAAAGCACAGTATACAAAATAACTAAATTCATCAGCGGAAAACGAGGTGCAAACAATATTACATTAGTAAGAGATAAGCAAGGTAATCTCATCCGACAGCAGAGGGACAGGAAACGAGATGGGCCTAGCACTTCAGTTGCTGGAGTAAAATGGTAGGCTTCTTAGGCATCCACTCTTGGACCTCTTCAAAGCATCTGGCACTAGCGCAGTGCCAGGCCAGAAACTCTGAAACCAAAATTTTTGCCATGTGTCAACACACTGCCTACTGCACCATTTTTACACACAACAAAGCAAAAAAAAAATTACAAAGACCGGGTCAGATCTCTCTGACCGACTCAGCACATCTCACCCAGGGGGTATCAAATAGCACTAGTTTCCCATGACTGCATTGCATCCGAAATATGTTGATTAGTCTCCTTTTCCATCCAATAAGGTGGGTGATATGTTCCCACTGATCTCAAATATAGATCTATCTTCTATAGTCTTGGATATGTGTCATGAAATATTCTAATCCACATATATAAATTATTAGGTAAATATGAAGCCTAACAAATAAAATTAATAAAGAGAAGAGCAATGGAAAAATAACAGTGCTGTCACAAAGAATGTACTCGAAATCCCCCTTGTTTTCTGCTTCGTCTGCAAATTGTAACGCTTTCACGTTGATAGTAAAGCTTACTGTATTATTACCCGCCTTCTTCAATGAAACGTGTGCTGTATTTCTTGGAAAAGCATTGAGACGTACTGCGTAATGACCTAAATTAACCCTAACATTAATTATACTGCGTTACCAAAACGAACGAACAGATGGACTAAAGGGATAAAAAGAGAAGGGAGAGGCAGAAAGCCGAACACTAAACCCGCTTCGCGCGATACACAATTACTACCATCACGCGTGTAAGTCTACATGCACTAATTTTTTTTCAGACGGACAGTGATAAAATACACTACCCTTTCCCAGAGTTAGGTTTATAAATCATAACAGACTCTTATTAGAAAAGACAACATTATATGGGTTTACGTTTGAACACATAACAGTACCCAGACAGCACATCTTCTAAACAGGAGATAGAAGAAATTGCATATTTTGAACGCAGCCACGTAGCTCCTTTAAATTAGTATTTTTGGGTTCCTTAGGGTTTGCTGACAAATAATATGTAAAACGTTACGCAAATAGTCCAGGAATTAATAAATTATACCCAAAATAAAATATTGGGGGTGCCTGACAGCATAAAATCATTTCTGCTCATAAAATTTTTTTTATAACGTGTTTGAAAAAACCTTACGTTACATAAATAGCCTACCATGTAAACTCCAAATTGATTGGAGCGCAACAAATGAAAGCCTAACCACGATTGGTCGGGCTATAAATACTATCTTGGTTGTTGGGGGAGACGGGAAAAGATAACATTTTTTTCAAACACTTGTCGAAACGTGGCTCATTGGCCAGTCTCGCTGATATACACACTTGGGAGCGTTAGTTCGAGACCACTAATTCAAATAAGCTTGATAAAGCGACAGTACGTTGAAGCTAGCTCACATTTTT
>JAMPIV010019800.1:690000-696924 GCA_024509875.1 Oreohelix idahoensis | reverse complement strand
GTCTAGTTATTTGCTTATGTTGGTATATCGAAGTATATTATTGTGTCTTTACCTGCGATGTCAGGTTGATTAGGGGTTGTCTTCCCTTGTTTATTCATTCATTGTGTTTGACCTTTAGGGTCAGAGGTTGACAGTTCGGCGTAGGCCTATGGCAGTTTTCCCCAGTGAATCTCTGTGCGTCGGGATGACGACAGAATTCCTTGTTAGTTCTGAGGATTCATTTTCCAGGTAATACCGACCTTTATGCATTATTACGCTTTTCGGTGGCAGAACATGTAAAGGATTACCTAGGGTGAACAGCAGCTCACTGATCCGCCATTTCAGAACTTATATATTTGTGCTCGAGGTAGCCATCCAAGACTGTTAGTCTTATATTGTCCAGAAATCCAGTGACGAAGATATATTGTGGGAGCCGCAGATTGGCGGAACTTCATATCTACAATAAGTATTACTGCAGGGTTGATGATAACCTATTTAACAGAAGTACACGGCCGACGTCAGGACGAGGCCTGTGCTTTCGGCTATTATACTACAGCCTGATATGTGCAATTGGCGGGGAGTGCCAAGTTGCACCTGTGTGTCAAAGTAACTAAGGCATCTGACGCGTTTAGTCAGAGACGCCAAGGGCGACGCTACGAACTGTCATTATTGAAGAACTTTGCTATTGACCATGCACGTCTATTCTGATGTTTACCTTTTTGAATGCCAAATGTATATCTATCGATGTCAGGTCAGCATGACCTTGTTACACTGACTGTTCCTGTTGATATTATGTGTGTTCCCGTCAATAAATGTCTTGAAACATGCCTGCAGTGTCAAAGCATCCTTGATTACTGCATGTGAGAGTATGGGTTGCAGGATCTACATCTATACGAGCCTAAACACATTCGCGCCTTCATTCGCACCCACACTCAATTCATCATACGCTCGCACTACACATCTAACAACATGTATACTGTCTTGGGCCAGTGATCACA
Organism: Oreohelix idahoensis; assembly: GCA_024509875.1. Lineage (NCBI taxonomy): Eukaryota > Metazoa > Mollusca > Gastropoda > Stylommatophora > Oreohelicidae > Oreohelix > Oreohelix idahoensis. Next base: position 695,947 of record JAMPIV010019800.1, on the reverse strand, counting down.
TCAACAAGAGAAAAAAGACAGTTACAGTGGTAAAGTGGGATGTTATAAATATCTATAGGGGACTTAGTGTACTGGCTGAGATCAGCTGTGAAGGTATCTGTATCTAATAAGTGTGGTGTATTACAGATGACCTTACTTGCTACCACATTTAAACCTCAGTCAGAATTATTCTGGAATATTGTGGTGACTACGTTGAATGTCTAGGGTTATGAAAGTGATGAAGTGTATGTTCACGACAACCAACAGACAGATAAACAATTTAGTTTAATCCACAACTCTTTACAACACTGTGACACTCACATACATGGAACACTCTATAAGACTATCTTAAATGAGTCAAGTGTAAAGTTTCAAATATATATGTAATGATTTCTTTCAATAATAGATATCCTGATTCAACTACACAGTGAACCAGGAATCACAATCAAATGTAATTACAATTTGTATGTACACAATTTATAATTATGATCTTTGTATTGACATATTTTATTATTATTATCCTATGTGTGTAAGTTGTGAAGTAGTACTATGAGGTAATACTGGTTTTGTTTTTCAAGCTAGATTGTTGTTTGTCATCATGACTTCAAGTGTTTGATTATCGTGGAAATAGTATTGGGAAAAGTTCACAGTTCCTGTCATTTGAAACAGTTTATTGTCCCTCTGTGTTTAATATAATGTCAATTTTAGAGGGGGGGGGGCACATAATGTTGAGCTGCTCTGGCCACAGAAGCTTATCTTTCGTGATGGCGGCAGGAAAATACTCCTCTGCTCGATTGCTTCACTGTGTTCTGGAGACACCTCACTGGTCGCTATCTGGACCAAGGAGTATGCTGTCAGCCTCTGGATTCAGCAAAACTCAGACCAGGGGCTGCTTCAATAACTTAGGACCACGGTCCCACAATTCATGGAAATAATACACAAATACGTTGACTGGCGATGAATATGGCACAAATTCCGATCTGCCTCTGTCCCAGGTTTTATTTAGAAAAAATATAAGCTGGTTCTCAACGCACTGTTTCTGAGTAAGTTTATTTTAAAATGTGGCACTGAACTGACGCTCCTAATTGACTATATTGGCGGGTCTAACCAATCGGGCCATGTTTACACAGCTTTTCAAAAAAAGTACCCCTACTACCGTTTCCCCTAACAACAAAAAATTAGTATTTGTAGTCCGACTAATCGTGTTTCGCCTTACATTTACTTCTATCCAATCAAATAGGATTTAACATGGTGGCCTATTTCCCGTAAAATGGTGGTTTCAAAACATGCCACTGTGCGATTATTATTTGGTGTTGTCTGACACCCTCACTGTTTTCTTTTGGCTATAATTTGTTAATTCCTAGACTATTTGCGTAACACTTAACATATTCTTTGTCAGCAAGTCCTAAGGAACCCAAATATGTAAGTTTTAAGGGAGCTAATTGGCTGCGTTCAAAATATGTATTTTCTTCTAGGATAGTCGTGATGTTACCACCTCCTCACTTCCAAACTTTAGGGTGTCTGTTGTACTGTCAGACTAATGTCAGGATTTCAGACGTAAAACAGTATTGAGTCATGTTTCCTAATAAGCATTAACCAGGTTTTTTAAAACCTTACCGTGTATTGGTAGTGTTTTTTTTATCACTGTCTATTTGAAAAAAAAAAGCTAGTGCTTCATGCCTTTCGCGTTAGGGGTGGCATTAATTGTATATCGCGAGACGCGTGTTAGTGTTGCCGGCGTTCCTGCTTTCAGCCCTCCCTCTCTCTATCCTAATTCCATCTGTCTTTTCATTACGCAGTGTATAAAATGAAATTAATGCTAGTATTAATTTAGGTCATTAATCAGCTTGCGTATCTCAAGGTTTTCTAAGAAATACAGTACACGTTTTATTGTTTTGTTGAAACGCGTGTATTGATGCAGTAGGCTTTACTAGTGAACGTGAAAGCGGGAGAATATGCAGACGAAGCAGAAAAAGGGGATCTCGAGTACAGTCATTGTGACAGCACTGTTCTTTACCATTTCTCTTTCCTTTTATCGAATTTATGTGTTAGGCTTTACATTTACCTTTTAATTTATATATGTGGATTTAGAATGTTTCACGACACCTGTCTTTCGTCGAGCGCTGCTAATCGACATCAGAAGAATTCTTACGTCTAACGGGTCTCTCGAAGATTTTCTCTTTACGAATGCCCGCTTCTGAGATCAAAGAGCCCAGGGGTTTTTCTGAACTTCAAAGCGTACTCGGGGAAAGATTTTGCCCGTGAGTCTACTTCAAAAGGTATTCGGTGTTATTCGCGTGCGGTCTGTCAGGTATCGTATGATTGACAGAAAAGCTCGAGTTAGGAGACCAGGTAAACAAACCTAATTCGCTACCTGTTTATGACGGGCAGGTCACGAAAGTTTGTAAACACTTATGTTCGAAGAAAGAGGCGTGGATGATAAATAAGCTTGTGTGAGTAAGACAGGCAGAAAAATGCATGGTTTTGCTATTAAATCATAGAACGCTAACGGGATTACAAAGACTGTCAGATTACCGTAGGCTCTCTTTCCATTATACTCGTACATCACAATACTATTAAAGTTTAAGAGTTGATTCTTTCCATGCTTTTATTTCTTAACGATGGTAAAGGTATGCACGGTTTTAAAAGGAAATTGAATAAGGGTTAATAAAATATAAAATTATGACGACGTGAAACAATAATTTATGGTGGGTACCTGACTCTGCTGTTGAGTTAGAGAAAGCAAAGGCAGACAAGAAGGGAACTGGTCACCCCATCATAAAGTTGACACCTACTATATGGACAGTTTCGAAAACTTCATTCCTCTACGGCAGTATCAGTTAAAGCAGTTCTTTATTTGCCGAAGTCTGGTACGTCAATCTCTGAGGTCAAACGGGTACATGACGTTTATTTTTTTTTTTTGGTTGTACTTTATCATACTTCTTTTAGCTACAGAAAATAATTAATAAAGGTTTGATATATCAGAATACCCCGATAAGATCAAACTCTCAAAAGGGGTACGCTATGTAGGAAAAAGTGTGCGTGTGAGTTGCCTTTGCCATTGCCTTTTCATGTTTTCTTTGTGTTAGAAACGTGCGCCAAACTTAAGAGTTTTATGCAAGCAGATTTTTTATTGACTTTCATTAAATGAGTAATTCTGTCCATGAAAAGTAATAGGAATATTTTAAACAAACAACTTACAGCGTGAAGGATATGTCTGGGGGAACGTTTTTAACAGTAAACTTTGGAATAAATCAAATCACTTTGCAGAGGTAAGGAGAAATCGAAGAAGTAATAAATAACACGACAAAAACATTTAAAACACAGCAGGTATCACAACAGCTGGAACATTTTAAAATATAATAATAATATGAAAGAGCCAAAATATAAATAAAAAACTTGGACTAGATGTGTAAAACATAATTCAAAATTTATCCTAAAAATTGCATAGAAGCTTTTTAGAAAGCTGAGTGAAGACAAAAGAAGACACGCGCAGTTCGTCATCCATCATTTAAAAAAAAAAAAAACAAACAAACAAACACACACACACACACACAAGCTGTCAAAAGTTTAGATATTGTGGCAGGCGGCTACATCAGGTAGTCAAGCTACCTCATGACGTATAGTTTCCCAGGTTCTTAGTTCTCGTGATTAACCCTCTTCAACGTTTACTGTCCTTACTGCCTTGCACGCTTGTGTACGCGAACCACTGCCTGTCTCAACACAAGGATCTTTTACAGTTTATTCTCGTAACGTTCATGCTAAAAGTTCAACGTTTGACATCTTCGCTGAGTGGTAAAACATAGCTTAGCGCATTCACTTGCTTCATCTCAGTTTACCACGTGCAAGGAAATAAAAGAAAAATTTTCAGTCACAGAATCCATAAAATACCAAGTACTCCAACAGTTGGAAGATGAAGCAGATACGGAAGATCACTGGCAATAAGTAAATAATATATGGAACTAGACATGCAGAGAAGTACTGAGAAAACGGGAACAAATGCACAAATCATGGATAACAACAGAACCCGATGGACAAAACATTTTGAGGAACTTCTCAATAGACTACTTCCAACTAATCCCGCAGACATCCAGCCAGCAGTAGTTGAACTACAAATTAGCTGTGAACGACCAAGTAGAGAAGAAATAAAGAAAGCCATAAAGCTTCTGAAAGATGGAAAAGCAGCTGGTCCAGATGGCATTCCAGCAGAGGCCATCAAAACAGATATTGATACCTCTACAGATATATTATTCAAACTCCTTGACAAAGTCTGGGAGAGAGAGGACATACCACCAGAATGGAAGGAAGGTTATCTGGTCAAGTTGCCTAAGAAGGACATTTACAAGAGTGCACAAATTATAGAGGAATCATGTTACTATCAGTGCCATGAAAAGTATTAAACAGAATTATCCTTCAGAGATTAAAAGAGTCCATAGACAAGAAACTGAGAGATGAACAAGCAGGTTTTCGTCAAAACAGATCATGTACAGACTAGACAGCCACATTGAAAATAATAGTTGAACACAGTCTGGAATGGAATTCACCGCTTTACATCGGATTTGTGGCCTAAGAAAAGGCATTTGACAGTGTAGACAGAGAATCACTTTGGAAATTGATGAGACATTATGGAGTTCCCATGAAGATCATTAACTTAATAATGAAGACCTATAAGACATGACATGCAGAGTTCTTCATGAATGACAACTTACAGAACAGTTTAGGATTAGAACGGGAGAGAGGGATGCCTCTTCATTTCTTTTCTTACAAGCAATAGATTGGGTTATGAAAACATCGACATCACTCAACAGAAATGGAATCCAGTGGAATCTGACTAAACAGCTTGATGATCTAGAATTTGCAAATGACTTGGCTCTTTTGTCCCATAACCATAATCAGATGCAAGACAAAATGAAAATACTCGATGAGAAGTCACAACAAGTGGGTCTGAAAATACACAGGGAAAAGACAAAGGTTATGAGAATAAATGCAAGAAATGATAACAAGGTTGACCGTGGAGAAACACCACTAAATGATGTAGAATCGTACACATATCTTGGCAGTAATATAGACAAAGTTGGAGGGACGGGCTATGATATAAAAATAAGAATACAAAAAAAACAAGAGGGATTTTCTTGCATTGGGAAACATATGGAGAACAAGAGGAATTAAGGCCAACACGAAAATGAGAATCTTCAACTCAAATGTGAAGTCTGTTCTATTGTATGGCTCTGAAACATGGAGAACAACAAAAACAACAACCAAAAAGCTACAGACTTTCATAAACGGGTGCTTACGTAGAATAGAAGGATTGAAATGGTATGACAAAGTCACAAATGTGGAATTGATGACAAGAACAAGACAAGTGCTAGTGGAACAAGAGTTGAGAAGAAGACGATGGCGATGGATAGACACACATTGAGGAAACCTGTTGATAGCATTACAAGGCAGTCCTTGTTCTGGAATCCCCAGGGAAAGAGAGGCAGAGGTAGACCAAAATACACATAGAGAAAAGAACTGGATACAGAGGTGAAAATGATGAGGAAAAGATGTAGAGAACTTGAGCGAATGGCACAGGACAGGAAGACTTGGCATGTGTTTGTTGAAAGCCTATGCTCCTTGGGGAACTAAAGGATATGGATTGATTGAAGGATATTTCCATTACTCATAACACTCGTTTTGATTCTTATCAATTTGTCATAAACTGCATTTTTGTAGAACTAAACAAACATATCGTTCTTCACAACTTTCCATTACTGTTCTAACGTATCTTGTTAAACTCACTAGGGTATCTTACTGACTACTTCCAGAGATGTAAATTTTACCACGGTTAAAAAAAAAGGGTCTATTCAGCTTCGACAAAAAATAATCATAATATTCGTTAATGTACCTCTTCAATGTTTCTTCGTCTCTATCATTAAATAATGACCGCTGAATATACCGTGCTTGAAATAATTACTTGATCAACAAA
>JAMPIV010019800.1:642500-685000 GCA_024509875.1 Oreohelix idahoensis | reverse complement strand
GTCATGGGTTTTCTATCTTTTTCTCCAGAATGATCACCTTTGCGATCCCAGTATTCTTAATAAATCATACAGAGAGTTTCAGACTCGGTTCTTAAACTTCCAGACAGTTTGATGAGCCATTTTTTTAAATTTAATCTTGTGGCGGTCCGGTGCGGCCTAGCTGTCATAATTACATGAAAGAAAGCCTACCCAAGAACATTTAAAATATTATCATCAAATTTAAATTTCAATCTGTGAGATACACTGGAAGATGAACAGTGCCAGTAGCAATAATTTATGTACGGCTCTAAATGTGAGAGAATACCGATTTACCTGACTGTGACCGAGCCTAGTTTTTCCTCACTGGATTAAAAACTTTACCGGTCAGTGGCTATCATCACGCATTGAAGGATTATACCAGCACCTCATTTTTCACCCCTATGTCGAACTTCGTCAGTGCCATCCCATAGACTCGTTTTCTTTATAATAAAACACAAGAACTCTTAACTTAGAACTTCAAGTCCGGCGATAAGCGGGAATATTTGCTCTCAGTGAAACCTCGCATTATCTGGGGCGGGACATAGAAGGACTAGACAGTTTTCACATGTAAAGAGTTTAATTACTGTGTATATCATGCTATGGATTGTCTGATGCTGAAATCGGTAAGTGTGTGGTGTATATGAGTGTGGATCCTCACAGAGTGTATGAATGACAGGAGATTTATTTTTTGCAGAAACCATTTGTTAACTTGCCTACCGGGTAATACGTTTTTCTGTTTGCCCTGCATTGTTCCTTTAAGTGGGATAATTTGTTAACTCTGTTTCATCCCCCCCTCTTTTTTTCTTTGCTTAGTAAAGGGAAGACACAATTGGGATAACAGTATTTTGTCTACCACCATAACTAATATTGTAACACCTCTTTCAGAGTAATTAACTTCATTGTTCGGTTACATTACCTATGTTCCTGATAACTATCTATCTTGGGACTGGGTTTACCTTTGTCTAATAAGGGGGAAGGGCTTAGTCGATACCAATCTTCTTTACCCCCATCCTCACCTTGTTAATTGTATTTTCTGTACTTATGATAATTTTTATGTAACACCTGTTGGATGTTGTGATTGAGTTTAATGCTAATAAACAGCATAAACCTACATAGTACTGTGTTGGACTACCAAGGCCCAAATCCCTCATATTTGTTTGAGATAGTTGTATTCACGTCGTCTGTGTGTCTGAAGCACAAATCGGTGTGAGCGCAGATGTGTGTCTGGAAAACTGACAAATAATTGTTTGACCAGGAGAGTGGAAGAGAAGATTGAGAGGAACGATTTGTCGTAAATAAGTCTGTCTTTACTCTCCTCCAGCACTCTGTGGAGCATCATATTTACTCGCTAACCTTTTCCTATCACTGAGCCTTTCACCATCATTCTACGCTCTAAACCGGACTACTATTTCTAAGACTCTTTCTCTCAAAATAAATTTACGACAGTGTTGAAGATTCTGATTTTTGTGTCGGACTTGATTTCCTTTATTTCCATATATTTCCCAGTGCAATGAAAGCTCCACTTAACTTTTGTATTCTTATTTTAATATCATTCCCTGTCCCTTCAACTTTGTCTATATTGCTGTCAAGATAAATTTATGACTCTGCATCTTTGTAGCAAAGTTAGATTTTGCTGGGGAGGTTATGATGGTATCCTAAAAGAATGAAATCCGTGTATGTATTTACCGTGTGAGGTCAAGCACATGTAGGCCCCTGACTCTATAAATGATGATGATGAATTATGTGCAGGGAACCTAACGCTACCTCCCTAGATCTCACACGGTCACTATTTTGGCTCTAGTGTCTGGTGTATGATGTACCTAGTGTCTAGGGGAGAAATGAAATAATGGTACACAACACAAAAACACTTTAAGTTTCTATGAGGAAGTGAATAAAAACCTGTGGTTAAGTTTTTCTTTAAATTTGATAATTTTTTGTACAATTTATTGTGCCTGTCCAGTCATATAGTTTGGACAGGTCTTTGAAAATGAGGACAAGATAGTTTACAGAAAAGATTAACTAAAAATGTGTGGACAATCTGCCCAAATAACTACAAAGTTAATATCTGTCTTTCCTGTTGGAATGTTCACAGCTTACACTTTATTCATCTAAGAGGGAGAGTCACTGTGTATGAGGGGCTGTATTATCGTCATACCCCACAAACTTCCTGAGTATGATTTGAAATACCAGTGTTTATTTAAAACGAAACTGTCAGATATACCCAGGTCCTTAATATATCACCTGGGGGTTCTTATTGGATGATAAGATAGTGTGTAGTTGCAGAAATATCGATATCAAATCACACGCCCAAGCTCCTGCTGTTATCTCTTGACAGCATACATGAATTGTCGGAGACTTCTTGGCGTTATCGTCACTCCTCAGATTTCCTGTTACCAGCTGGCAACAGGAAATAAAACCTCTGCAACAAAAGGACACCCTGGCCTTTTATATCTGATCACTTTTGATATTATTTATTTCCCTACGGAGATATGGGGTCAGCCTCGCGTGCATTTCAGGTGCACTCTCCCCTAGTTTTTAATGACTCCCACCTTGCTGTGACCACACCTCAGGTCCCTATGGCAGATACGCCCCTGTACATTTACATAGTTTTCCTCAATAATATAATGTGGGGTAACCACATTTCCTTTTATATGATTTTTCTCTTCTTTTTCTTTTTAAATATAAATGCTTCAGGCATGTTGAACAGTGTTCATGGAACACGGAGGCTTACTAATATATTCTAATACAATAATATTCAAACATAATCATGACAACATACATCAGTTAGATACATTTCAAAGTGAGGACTCAACAATGTCTGCTCCCGGCACGTCCTTCACTTTTCCCAATAGCAGTATCTAACTTTGGTAATGGGATTAAACATATTAAATTCATAAAGCATTCTTTCCACAAATCAAGAAATATAAACAAATGACGCTGGCTTGCAAAGAAATGGCCTCCGTTTCTTCTGCTTCGTCCAGACTGTGAAATACTGATTTAGTTATTTAATTTACTTTTAAATTTATCACAGCTGTTCTCAGCGTATCTGAATGAAAAATACAGTTCAACTGGCAATGAATAGTGAAAGCTTTTTGCTAATATTTAGTAGCACTGGCCAATCAAAAGCTTGCGACTACCAGAATTCAAATGCAGTTTTTGAAAAACAAAACAATTCCAAACATACTCTGCGTCTGGTAGTCGATTGGCCAGTCTGCTTCAGTTATGCCAATACAAAACGATATTAGTTTTTGGTAACAATTTTCCTACCGCTCCCCTCTCCTCCTATACTCTTGTTACCCAAGCGAATTTGAATTTACCTCACTGCCTCCCTTCTAAGCCGGTGTCCCCACTAACGTTATGAAAAAAAACAAGCAGGAACAACAGTCTGTCTGGTCGTGCGTCCGTAGACATTTAGTATTTTCTCAATAACTTGGCTAATACTGGGACTATCATATTATTTAAAACAGATTCTTGCTCAGTGGACTTTAAACTATACTACCATATGATTTTTATGGTCAGATTCAAATTGGTTTAGATTTTCAATTTTTGTCATAGTCCATCTTCAAATAAATATTTTACACAAGACCGCCATCTTTCCCTCTCTTTCATCTCGCCAGCATGTATTTTCAAATAACTAACTTGTTTTTGTGACGTCAGAATCATTACCGTGAGGAGGCAATAAAATTGTCTGCGTGTTTTGCCTCTGTTGGCTTGGTCGCAGCGTGTATATATGACTGGCAGAATGTGTCAAGCGAAGCGGGGTTGTGCATGGCGGGTTAAGAATAGGCGTTAAATATTGGGAGTGTCTCGTGTTACACTACCAAATTTGTAAGGATTATTACTTATTACCAGCGTTAAAGTCAAAATTTTACGTTAATTCAGATAGTTATTTTGCGGCACACTTCCGCAAAATCGTTAATTATAAGGCTAGGCTGCATTGTGTATGCAGCAGATCTGGCAAAATGTTAAATATTGGTAGTACGTTTTCGAAACCGAAACTAAAACGCGTGTTAGATTTTTACCGTGGGATCGTTCTATAGGCTTTAGCACTGCACAAATTTCAGCGCTATGCTGGCGTGTGAGAGGATCACCGTCAGACACAATAGGGCGGGTTTATTTATTATCATTTTATGACTAAACTCTTACTGAAATGAGCATAATGGGTCCCAAAAGGGGAGGAGCGCCATCACGATAAATCGCACAACCGTGAAAAGTCCCTAGTGCCGCCTCTGAGTCTAACAAACAACAAAAGAAGAAATAAAATCACAACGTCTCAATAAAAGATGAGGATGGAACCAGATCTTAATTAGGAAGAGTGCTGACGCAATGAAATGCTAACACTTCTGTACACAGCACATAGATCGACGGAAATCACGTTATTTCTAACACTGGAACAACATAAGGCGTAGACCGCGAAACGCTAAACATACACTCCGTGGAAGCTAGACGGGATAAGGGATTTAGTAACAGTTATGTCAATAGGCCTGGGAGCCGCGCTGGTGTAATGGTTACAACGTTGCGCTAGCGACCGGGTTTTCACGGTTCAAGCCCGGGCGCTGTCGCTTGTAGGAGTGTCATCGACCGGGATTTGACTGAATAACCTGAACGGCTCCTGCAGACAAACCCTTTGTGGATGGGAAGGAGCGAAGCTCCTGACCGGATTGGAAGGAAAGTCCACTGGCTCCCCAGCTTCGCATTGACGTGTCATTGGGCCAAAAGGGCTGGAAAGCTCGAGTGCCGCTGGTTAGAGAAAAAAAAAATGTCATAGACCTAGGGAGCTGTGATATCTTCTCGGACGTAATAAGAATGAATGAAAAAAAAGGAGAGAGAGTAATAAGGAAGAAAGTTACAATGTTTGAATGTCTGAATTGTCAATACCCTTTTACCGATAGCTACAACATTTTTGCTTGGTCATACTAATGTATTAAAACCAGAATGTAGAAGATAGAGGAAAAGAAGGAGAATTAACGGAAGTAGGAGAAGACATATGAAGATAGAAAGCCGATAACGACAAAAGGAAGATTGTTAAAACAACACCATTTTTTTTAAATGAAGGAAACTTGAGTAATAGTAAAGAGAATTTAGAAAGTGAAGACGAAAAAAAAAAAAGAACACAAGAAGAAGATGAGTAAGAAGAGGAAAATGAAAAGAAAACAGATAAAGTCAAGAAAACAGCAGAAAATGATGGAATGAATTGAGAAAAATAATAAAAAATGAAGAAGAAAGGAAGAGAAGAAGCGGACGATGAAGAAGAAGCCAGAAGAAGAACGAAAAAAAGGAAGCAAGAATTCAGAAGAAACAACAAGACATACACGAACTCAAGCAGCAACCAGTGCGTAACAGGAACAATTAGCATTCATACCTTTCGAAATTTGCCGCGGGAGACTGAGCACCTATGGGTTTGCCCGGAGTGCAACGACGCCGATTCTGATTACCACTAACAATAACAGCATGTGGCAACTAACTCTGTTCTTGACCGGTCTGCTTCACTGTTTCACAATTTCTCGGTCATCAAGATGCACCTCGTGACCTACTGATAACGATGAACATTATTATCTGTTCTCCTGGGTATTGTACATCCCGTAGATTCAAGTGGCATCTTGCTTTGTACGTATTTCGTGGGCTTCATATTAGCGAGGAACAGCTACATAAGTGAGTTACAGTGAGTTACAGTGAGTTAGTGAGTTACAGTGAGTTACAATGAGTTACAATGAGTTACAATGAGTTAGAGTGAGTTACAATGAGTTAGAGTGAGTTACAATGAGTTAGAGAAGGAAAAGAAAGCAAGGAAGGGAACAAGTCGTCCTCTCCTGCGATACCGGATCTAGTATAGTGAAGTCTCAAACATTTCACTCCCCTACGACAGCATATACTATAGAACTACTTTTTACAAAAAAACTATACTAGATCCCCCGATCAGATTCCGTAACGCAGATTGTTACATATTGATGGCAGCTATATAGAAGTAGTATTACGCTTTCTTCTGCTTGATATCCCGATCACGTGCTATATATGTAGGTTGTTACATATTTACGGTAAGTCTGCTTCTTCTTTGACCCTTAGCCGCCGACTGGCAAAGCAGTCAGTGGCCATCACGCCTGGTGGCGTCTTGTATGGCAGCAACAAACTGCTTCCACTTTGCTCGGTTGGTAACGGTAAGTAAAGATAAAGGTAGTCCCATAACAGGTACAGCCGTAGGGGGGAGAAGTGTTAGAGACTTCACCATACTATGTCCAACATCGAGAGGTAGGGTGACCAGTTTCCTTCCTCGCTGCCTTTTCCTTTCTAATTCAGAGTCAGGTACCCATTTACAGCTGGGTAGACTGGAGCTTGTCGGTATCGTGATTCGAACACGGCACCTGTGCCGCGAGAGACCAGCGCTCTAACCACTCTGCCAATCGGACGCTCTTTAGTGTAAACAGATCGGACGCTCTTTAGCGTAAACAGATCGGACGCTCTTTAGCGTAAACAGATCGGACGCTCTTTAGCTTAAACAGATCGGACGCTCTTTAGCGTAAACAGATCGGACGCTCTTTAGCGTAAACAGATCGGACGCTCTTTAGCGTAAACAGATCGGACGCTCTTTAGCGTAAACAGATCGGACGCTCTTTAGCTTAAACAGATCGGACGCTCTTTAGCTTAAACAGATCGGACGCTCTTTAGCGTAAACAGATCGGACGCTCTTTAGCGTAAACAGATCGGACGCTCTTTAGTGTAAACAGATCGGACGCTCTTTAGCGTAAACAGATCGGACGCTCTTTAGCGTAAACAGATCGTGTAAATGACGCTGTCTTCTACAGCAAACCCCCGTTTATATGTCATAATGCAGCTTTTTACATATTTACGGTAAGTATATTAGTGTAAATCACCTTTTTTTCCCTAATAGATAATTGGACCACATGCGATACCGCAGACTGTTACAACTTTGGGTAGTCTTCGACTTTTTCTTGATTGTACTTTGTTTTCCAGAATGTTAAAAAAAAAGCCCTTTATCTGAACTTCATGAACCAGTTTTAATAACGTAGGAAATACTAGTAGAGTCCATGCGTGTTTGTAGTTTGATGTTATTTACTCTAAAAGAGGAGGTCGGAGTGGCTGAGATATGGCGTCCGCCTCAAATTCTAAAGGTCCCAGGCTCGCTACCAGCACAGGGAATATAATTGATGGACAATTTGTTTCATAACCAATGTTTCCTAATGATGTCACACTTCCCCCCCCCCCCCAACCTCCACCTCCCCCGATCTTGTGGGTAGTGAGATCGGATTACTAGCCTTCTCGGATAAGAGCGAAAAAAATAGGAGGTCCCGTGTGCAAGTTGGGCACGTTCAAACTGCCTTGCCAGTTAGAAATCGTAAAGAGTTGGCCATACGACCACTGCCCTGGCAAAATTTAAAAACTAGGAAACGTACCCACGCCACAAATATTTATAGAACGTGTGATTCCTGTATACACACATTGGGATCATCGACAGTGCTACGGAGTTCGTGCACTGTGCTGAGGTCCTCCTTGTGTGATCTAAGGGAAGAGAGCGGAGCAATGATGGAGTTATCCGTGTGCAATGAAGATGGTCCTTAAAGAAACCAAACCAAAGCAATACTCTACCAAACCAAACCAAACCAATACTCTACCAAACCAAACCAAACCAAACCAAAGCAATACTCTACCAAACCAAACCAAACCAAACCAAAGCAATACTCTACCAAACCAAACCAAACCAAACCAAAGCAATACTCTACCAAACCAAACCAAACCAAAGCAATACTCTACCAAACCAAACCAAACCAAACCAAAGCAATACTCTACCAAACCAAACCAAAGCAATACTAAACCAAACCAAACCAAAGCAATACTCTACCAAACCAAACCAAACCAAAGCAATACTCTACCAAACCAAACCAAACCAAAGCAATACTCTACCAAACCAAACCAAACCAAAGCAATACTCTACCAAACCAAACCAAAGCAATACACTACCAAACCAAACCAAAGCAATACTCTACCAAACCAAACCAAACCAAAGCAATACACTACCAAACCAAACCAAGCCAAACCAAAGCAATACTCTACCAAACCAAACCAAACCAAAGCAATACTCTACCACACCAAACCAAAGCAATACTAAACCAAACCAAACCAAAGCAATACTCTACCAAACCAAACCAAACCAAAGCAATACTCTACCAAACCAAACCAAACCAAAGCAATACTCTACCAAACCAAACCAAACCAAACCAAAGCAATACTCTACCAAACCAAACCAAAGCAATACACTACCAAACCAAACCAAACCAAAGCAATACTCTACCAAACCAAACCATACCAAACCAAACCAATACTCTACCAAACCAAACCAAACCAAACCAATACTCTACCAAACCAAACCAAACCAAACCAATACTCTACCAAACCAAACCAAACCAAAGCAATACTCTACCAAACCAAACCAAACCAAACCAATACTCTACCAAACCAAACCAAACCAATACTCTACAAGACAACGTCTACACTGTACATAGGAGCCGTAATTTATTCAGGAGAACAGAGAACGAGAATAAAGAACATTAGTGCCCGTCATTCAAAGATAACGGTAGTCCAAAGATAACGGTAGTCCAAAGATAACGGTAGTCCAAAGATAACGGTAGTCCAAAGATAACGGTAGTCCAATAACAGATACTGCAGGAGGGGATTGAAGTGTTATAGATTTCAATATACTAGGTCCAGTATCGTAAAGCGGGGGTGTGACAAGTTCCCTTCTTCGCTGCCTTCCCCTTCCCTAACTAAAGAGCAGAGTCAGGAACACATTTATAGTTGAGTAGACTGAAGCGTGATGCCACCGTGTTTCGAACCCTGCACCTTTGTGCCGAGAGGCCAGCGCTCTAACCATTTTCCCAATCGAACGCTGGTATCCAGTATAAAACACGGCTGTTTGTGCCCTATACCAGAGCGCTCTTTTAGTTTCGGTGACCGGAATTCTGACACCGGGTATAAAATTTTCGTGTGCACCGTAAAAGACTATTTAAGTTTTTGGCGGGGAAAATCAGCTGATGTGTGTGTAAAATCAGTAAAATATAAATCATTACACACTCGTTCTGGATAAACACAGCGCTAAAATTCTTTTGTGTAATATAACTTTGTTCTCTGCTCTATTTTTGATTGCATTTTTATTTGTTTGAAATTAGTTTTGACGGAGTTACAGACTTTTGAAAACAGCGTCATCATTTAAGGAAATTCATAAAGTAAGTAATCTTTTTATTAATTTAATATCTAAAAATCGGCCCATTAGTTTGAGTTTATAATTATAAAGACTTCTCGAAAGGAAGTTAAAGATTATTTCCACATACTTTCTTTTTTGGTTTCATATCTTGAGAATGTGTGGTAGTCAGTTTTGTGAGTTTGGCATTACAAGAACAAGCATTTTGTCACCAGATTTTATAGCATTTAAATTACTGTAAACGCATTCCTGATACTCACAAATCTTAAATAAGGTTGTAAAAAAATAACTTTTTGTAAAGCACCATCTGTTTTTGCATTTTCATTCATTTATAATGATATTTAGCTACGTATATAAGCGTCAGAAAAAACATGTAAATCTATAGATAGATTACTTCCACATACTTTGTTCTATCTTTCAAGTCTTGTTAATCTTGTATTTATAATATGAATTTTTTTTTTTAATTGTGTGTGAGATAAGGACTGTTCCATTAGTGTTCTTTGGTAGACAATCCACTGCACACGACGGCTGCCAAAGAATTCTAAGTAACTGTTTGTATATCTTCTTTCATTCACAGATAAAGCATTCTACATCCTGGTGTTAGACTTGATAGTCTCAAATATTCCTCTATCTTTATACATACACAAGTAAACTATACTACATAACAACGAAATGGAACATACTGTTTTGCATCATATGAATTGGGCCAGTGCACTGTGCAGAGCCTGTGGCAAGAGAGCATTAACTTCCAAAACAACACGTTCAATTCAGAAAGCACTGAACTGTTCTAATTACATTAATGATCTGTTCTTTGTGTTTGGAATTAACGTATCAGATGATAAACCCACACAGCATTCGACTATATTTTGTAAGAAGTGTTACTTACGAATACAAAACTCAAAAAGGAGGCATAATGAGAAGTGTCTTGAAACAGCCAAGTTACTATTGGAAAACAGTCAGCACATCTGGAAAGACTAAAACCATAATTTAACTATAAGTGAATGTCAACTGTGCAATTATGTTGCAAAGACATCTTTTGGTGTTTTAAAAACAAAAAGCTGCTCTATCCCCTGTGATGTTCTTTCTGACCCCTCCATGTCTAGTCAGTCATTTAGCTGTAGTCAGTCAGTTTGTAGTCAGTCAATTAGCTGTAGTCAGTCAGTTAGTTGTAGTCAGTCAGTTAGCTGTAGTCAGTCAGTTAGCTGTAGTCAGGATAGCTCTGTACAGTAGGAGGTCCATGTGCCTGCTCACATTAGTGATGATATTGTTCAACTGGAGGTTGATGTGCCAGCTCACATTAAAGGCGATACCATTATTCATTTGGAGGTGGATAACACTACTCACCCTAGCATGCCAGTTTTTGTTGCCACATCTACACCTACCAAGTCAGTTATACATACGACAAGTACATCCACCTCGCCTGTCTTCAAAAGCGACATCACAGTACAACAGTTACTTGCTAAGCCACCTTCACAACCACTAACACAAAAGGAAGAACCCCTATTCACATCCATTGTTAGAAAAAAAACTAGAAACAGCAAAAAGTAATATCATAAAATGCAAAACCAGAGGACATCCTATTGTACTACAAAAACTAATTAAACATAGAAGAGAAACATCAGTCACCAGAACGCCAACAAAACGTAAGCGATCTCAATTGCTCTACACTGTTAGAAAACATATTGCTGGAATATCAACTGATTCATTAGATCTGCAGCAGGCACATGAACTACAACGCTGTTCAGAAACGTCACGTCAGGAAATTTGCAGGAAAGCAGGCATTGAAAGTAGAGTTAGAATATCCAAAGAATGAGCAATAGCCATGAAGGAAACAGTAGGTTTTACGTGGGCACAGGAGAGAAAACAGAGATGATTGAAAATTGAAAGACGCGCCAGCGGTATTAAAAATATAACTTCACAATTAAAATTTATAATGGAAACTCATTTGTTACAAATTTCTCCATCTGTGAATGTACAGATTCATCCTATAAAAAACAGGAAGTGTGAATGATAATTGAGCGAAATTTTGGGGCTAGAGCAAATTATGGCAGTTGTTGCTTGAGATTGACAGAATTAACAGAGTGTGGAAATCATTTAATAGATGTATTTATTAAATACACCTATTTATCTATTAAATTGAACATTTCGTTTTACTCATGACCATACTCATTTTTACATGACCATCGTGATGTATGATTGAGATAATTGTTAGCTCTCATGTTTTTGGGGACAATTGGGTGTGTTATTTTAAGGTAATAAATGTGGACTTGCAATTTGATGTTTCAATACTTAATGTTTGACGCATGAAACCAAAACAAAACTTTGATATCCATTTTCTGCAGGTTTTCTACTTTTGATTTCTGTAATTTGTTATGCATGTTGATTGTGACCGATTTAGTGAAAATTGCATTATAAACAAACCATAACAAAATATATAAAAAAACGTAAATTTTACACTATTTCAGACTATTATATCTTCTGTTCTAATTGTGATAAAATGTTTGTTCTTGTTCTAAAATTTACTCTAACATTTCTAGTCTAGCTTTACGCAAAATTAAAGCCGGTATTTATAATAATAAAGTAGCCTAAAAGCATTAATTAAGCCCTATCAAAAGTAAACATCGCCACATGTTTTTCCTATTAGGAAGTTGACCACGTGACCTCTGTCAAGTGGGCTATAAATAGCGCGGTCGGGGAGAAAGGGGAAATAACTAAAAGATCGCTGGCAAACAGCCGTGAAGATAGCTTAATGTTGCACTTACTTGTTTACCATAAAATTCTAGTTTTTATTTTGCGTTCTAATTAATTTTGTGTTTTACTGTTACTAGTGTTACGACTAACTATACTGTTTTTACTTCTTCTTTCTCTTCTGTTTTTGGTCGTTTGTCCCTGAAGAAGGCCGCGTGGCCGTAAAGGTAGTAACATAGACAATACTGCTGTAAGGGAGAGAAGTATAAAGAGATTTCACTATACTAGATCTAGTTTTTTTTTTAATGAGGTGGTATGATCGTTTCTCTTCCTCACCGACTTTGCCTTCCCTAATTCAAGAGCAGAGTAATGTATCCATTTACAGTTGGGTTTCGATCCCGGAACCCTGAAACTTCACCGCGAGAGGCAAGCGCTCTAACTGCTTGCCAATCCGTGTGGCCGTAACGAATGCGATTTTCTCTTGGTCCCTTTCCCCGCGAAGACACGTCACGTGTTTTTTTTTAAAACCCTGCCAATGACGTCAGCAGCTTGCCATCTGTTTTCGCTGCTCAGGTTCCTAAACACCTCTATAGAAACACATCACGTCTGATAAAACATTCTAGTCAAACACAAGCTAGTAACCCGCCAAAACATGGCGGAATATAATTATATTGTATATAAATTAAAAAATAATAATAATATGGTATGAAATCAGTTTTACAAGTAAACGGTACACATGAAAGAAGGGACGTTTCGGGTTTTACCCTTCGTCAGCCACAGTTACGAACAGGTGACACAGACAAGAACTACATTTAGGTACTACAGAAATCTATGATGATGAGGAAAACGCAAAATGAGCGATACAAGCAGATGAAACAACTGTGATGAGCGAAACGATAACAGTAATAATGCAAGAAAATCGAAAAACCAGAAAGACATGTCGAGACAAGAACGTAAATAATCGACGAAGCGAAGACAGAAATGAACAACACTATTAAAAGAAGTAAAAAATCAATTAGCTGGATCCAAGAAAGAAACATTCAAGATGGCTGAAACAATGAGGCGTCATGCGGAATGTCATGGCAACGGCATTAATTCTCTTGTAGTCATTTCATTCCATTCCATTTTATTTTCAACTTCATTGGATCTGTGTTGTCCAACTGATCAGGACTTGTCGCCAATGGTCAATGCACCATATAAACAAATTGAAATGCGGGCGCATTCGCTTAAGGGTGCCCAATCAAGCTTTCACTGTGCAATGCGCGTCATTTCTTCATTTTGCTAAAAGTGCACCACAAAGTGTTTGTAAGACATGCACGTTCTTTTAATTTAGTTTTCACGGTCCATTTCGTGAATTTTCCGTATTTTTCCGAAAAGGTGGTGTGGCTGCTTTATTGATGGTTACAGACATTTCACAAAGATAACTAGTGTACAGGGGATTATCAATTATTTATATGAAAGAAGACAGAAAAAAAATCACAAGTGAAATAACATGACTGGCAAAAAGCTACAAATGCCACGATAAGATATAGAATGAGAACTGAAGAATTCTGGAAGTTTGTGAGAACAACTCTGTGCATGAACTATATGAAGAGTTTAAACATAAAATGATTTCAGCTGTTCATCAGAATGCATCCAAAATCAACTATTTATCACGAGACTTCAACAGCAGACCAGGCACTATGAGAAAGTTCTCCCTGGAGATAAATGAGGTGATGAAATTTGTTGTCGTCTGCTTTGTTACGAAATTGTCCTATTCGTCCACTGTTTCTTTCTACACTCCTCATTGTCATTATTCACTACTATCTCTCAGTCAAGGTCCAATCCCAGGTGTTAGCGCGTGACTGCTTATGCGATTTTGTTCAGTCACCGCTTAAGCGAAGGCGGGAATCATTAAATATAAAAACCGTAATGACATCGATTGTTCGCCGGCTTAGTGTTTACTCAAGACACAATTGATAGGTAAGCTTGTTTATTGCTTGCGTCAAGTCTGATGGTGGACTAATAAATGTTTCGGTTTAGCAAGGAATGAGGCTTAAGGGGAGGTTAAACCCCCAAAATGAAAAACACAGAATTATAAGATAATAGCTATATCTGGTCATTTATACAAGCAAAATGACTGAAAAAAATACAAAACATCAAGGTATGTACTGAAAACTGGCAGTCTGAGGGGGAAAAACAGTAGAAAAAAGGCAAATTTTGGCTTTTTTGGGGTATTTTGTTGCCCAAGATATCTCAAATGTGAGTACAGCTTCAGTTATGAAATTTGACTGTTTCATTTGTTCATATATGATAATGATTGTATACTAAAATAATTTTGATTGGTTTGATATCTGATTTTTTTTGGATTTTAACATACCGTTTGACAAATAGTTGTAACTTTTTAGGGGGGTAACTTAGATATTTCTTAACAGTTTTGTAGTTTGTTAACATATATGCTTTATTTTAGTATAATTTTATGGGCACTATGTGTACAGCATGTGACCCAAAATTCATTACTGTATCACTAATAGTTTTTGAGAAATCATGGGCAACGTGCCCATATTTGTGTGAAAAATGCGGTTTTGAGAAAATGAAGAAAAAAAGGGAAGAATTACACTTTTACACAAAATTTACTCACCTCAGTATCCCCCTGCTATGTAGGAATCATCTCTGGTATTTTCCTTTATTGATATCATGGGTTGTTTCATACTTTGCAGCTTACTTTTCATTAAATTCTCTATTTCAGCAGACTGTATGCGCTTTTTGTCAATTTGCGCAAATATTTGAAAAGCATATTTACCAAAGTTTAGACCTAAATTATCAAAGATGTTTTTTCTCCTCAGTTCCCCACAGTTGTACACAATCACTGCATCATTTACAGCTATTTGCAGCCTACTTTTTCCAATGAAAACATTCTTTGGGCACCTATACCATATGAGGTTATGAAATGATTCATTTGAATTCTGAGTCCCACCATGAGCACACTTTTCCAGAAGGGTATCAGCTGCAAGTTCCTCAAAAACTTCTTTAATAATAGAACACACAAATTCAGGAAGTTGATTCTTATTATCTGCAGCTGGGTCTTTCTTCACAGGGCACCAGCTATCACAGTCTTCATGTATTCCTTGTCTGTGTTTCCAGATTGCCCATATGCTCTTCTTCATTGCTGGAACATCTCCTACATTTCTGCGTATGGCTGCCCCATAGTATCCTTGAATCCGTTTTATGGCTAACTTGGTTAATCTACCTATTCCCCTATCCACCGGTATAAGTTTTCCCATTCTCTGTGAACTTCTTGCATCTGTTTTCTGATACTTTATCCAGAAGTCTCTTCCCCATTCGCTTTTGAACATGTCCGCAACATTCAAGCTTTCTTATAGTTTTGCCATGGTAAATGGGTGGCTGATGCTGTGCTACTGTCTTGTAACTTTTAGAATCCCCATCTCCCAGATATCCTGTGTAACACAAATCATACTGTTTCTCTGAACGATTAAAGACTTTTAATATTCCATATGGCTCCATCAAACCTGCAGTACCGTCATGATTTTTCTCACATTCTCCTGATTCTGAATGATTCTGACTCCAGAGTTTGAATTCAGGGTCTGACATTCTGCTCTTTGCTTTCATACAGCTATCACAATAATTGCTGCTTACTTCTACATCCAACACCTTTGCTGGTCCTTTTTGGCTAACAGAAAGAACTGTGGCCACACCATTTTTGCTTGTAAAGCCTCGCCGCTGCCAAGTACCATCACATGAAACTGTTACATCTTTACCTTCTAACAGTTTTATTTCTGCTGCTGCTTCTGCTTTGCACTCATCTGCAACTATAGAGGTGGCTTCCAATATCTTTTTTCTGTAGGTGGCACTTCTTATGTTACTTACTGGTGGTGGCAAATTCATGTTCCCCAAAAGTCTCCTTCCCTTCTCCATGTGACATCCAATGCTATAAATTGCAAAAGTGAATCTCAAGTTCACATTTTCTGAGTTCTTCTTCATGGTAATAACATGTTTACATTGTGAGCACATTATATAAAGCTGACTCTCTAGACCTACAAGCTTCTCTGAAATTATAAAATTATCTCCAGTGTCTGGTAGTTCAAAACAAGATGGACATGGAAATTGTTGAATCAGCTCAGTTACTTGTGTCATATTATACAACCTGTATCCACTCATTCCTTCTACATTTGAATCAGCATATTCATCATCTAGGATATCTGTGTGTAGCTTTTGATAAGATGATGATAATCTAGAAGTGCTCACAGGCTCACACTCAGAGGTACTAGCATTGTGTACGACAGTAGGCCTAAACTCTGTTAGTGGTTCACAGTTTATAAATTTGATAGTCTTATCTTCATTTAACCTTTTTTTTCACATACCTATTTCCTTGAAACTTTCTTTTCTTTGAACGATCCATTCTCTTTCGTGAATTTTTATCCATTATAATAAATAATAAGAGAATTATTTCACACACTGCAATGGTCACTGGTTTACCTCGTGTTAGAATTTGACAAGCCTTTGTTTACTTCGAATAGAATAGTCCCTTTTGAGAGCTCGTTTCTGATTGGCTGAAAAGCCCCAAGCTATGGCAATGGTTAACACAGATTAGCCAATCAAAATTATTTTTACACATGAAATGATGTTTAAAAAACTTTAATTAGGTTTACTTCAGGGAAATGAATACCGAAAAAATTTTTAAAATCCATGCATTAGAAGCGAAGATATACCGATTTGTACATTTTGCATATATAATTAGGTAAACAATACACTTACCTGACCTACTTTAAAAATTTATATAAAATCATCCACAAAGGTTTTAGTGAAAATAAACATAAAGAAATGTAGGCAATTGAATGTACTTTCCAGTTCAATATATATCTAAAATTTGATATTTTCAATGAAATTCTTCATTTTTGGGGGTTACACCTCCCCTTAATTACTTACTTACTTAGTCGTTCCCCTTCTACCGTGAGGTGTAGAGGTTTGGAAGAAAGAGCGCCAGACTATCCTATCGGCTGTCTTCCTTCTGGCCTGGTTCTATTCTAGTCCTCGGTTCTTCAAAGATTGTCTAATGTTGTCCTCCCAGCGGACTCTGGGTCGTCCTCGGGGTCTGGATCCTTGGCTCTTTGTTTCCGATGCTTGTCGTGGTATCCGATCTTCTCCCATTCTGCAGACATGGCCAAACCATCTTAATTGGGACTGTTCTACTTGGGTCTGCAGGGGGTAGGATTTAAGGCCTTGACGTATCGTCTAGTTGCGTACCATGTCTCTTCTTGTTACTTCAACCACCTTCCTCAGATACCTCATTTCTGAGGTTTGGATCTGGCTTTTATGGGTTGTAGTCATTATGAGGCTTAATTAAGATGTGTAATTTGCAGGCAAGACTCGCAGAAATAAGCAACTCCAAAGTTTTTCTTGATTACAACCATATGGAAGAATTAAGGCAGGGCAGGGCAAATGGCATCATTATTTCGATAAAGGTCTATTGTCATAATAAACAGAGATGGTAAGAAGAGATAACAACCTCGAAGAATTGTTCTGATGAAGGCAACAATTTGTTACAACTACCATATATGGCGATGTCAATAGTTCGTAATAATACCCATACCTGTAGACGAACGACACCATCCTACACTACACACGATATGTGGGTGGACAATTTTTCTAAAATAAGACGCCTTACCTTGTGGTTGACTTATAATTAGAAAAAAATACTAAACTAAATTGTGATTGAGTTCCACCCAAAAGAAACTCGCGAGGTTGAGTCTTAGGTGGGCGAAGTTTTAACTTTGAAACCTTGAGTGTTCTGACGATTTTCCACTGCATTTCCATCTTCGTCACGGAGACCAGACGCCACAGTTTAGCAATGAGGATTCCATTATAGGACGGGCCAAAGTTAGTAGACGTAACTTGTAAAATTTAAAGTATAAAACTTCTTTTATAATATTAAGAGCCACAAGTCCGAGGATTGGTTTGGTTTGGACCACTGCTGCAGATCAAGCTAGACAACCTGCAATACAAGTGAATCGGAGAGAGTTGAGTCATTCGTTGATGAAGCGTAACAAAATTCTTTACTTTAAAAAGAACTTAAGAACTTTGATTCTTAAAGAACGTAGTTGTTTCCCGTGTATTTAACCTCACGGTAGAAGGGGAACGACTAAGTAATTAAGTATTTAACGCAAGACGTTTCTGTTACTTTGAGCTATCCTGTAGTTTAAAAAATTCAGGGGTTGGTTATTTTCAAGTTTTTGTTGTTTTAAAGCATGATAATGTTATACATGGTTGGACAGAAAATTAAATGAGAATTAATAAAATATAAAATTAGAACAAAACAAAAACTTAATTTAAATATCAATCTATCAATTAATACCCTTTAGTTCCCCAAGGAACAAAGTCCTTCAACAGACACATGTCCTCCGGTCACGTGCCAAAATCTCAAGATCTTTCCACTTTTTCTTTATCATTTTCACTTCTGTCTCCAATTCTTTTCTCCATCTGTTTTTTTTTTCTGGTCTACCTCTGCCTCTCTTACCCTAGGGGTTCCGGAACGAGCACTTCATTGTTTCCTCAGAGTTTGTCCCATATATCGCCATCGTGTTCTTCTCATGTCTTGTTCCACTGGCACTTGTCTACTTCTTGTCATCAGTTCAACATTAGTGATCTGGTCATATCATTTTAATCCTTTTATTTGTACGCAAGCACTCATTAATGAAAATCCAGTATTTTGGTTGTTGTATTTGTTATTCTCCATGTTTCAGAGCCATACAATAGGAATGTTTTGACATTTGAATTAAATATTCTAATTGTTGTGTTGGATTTGATTTCGCCTATCTCCATGTTTTTCCCAATGCAATGAAAGCTCTTTTCGCTTATTGTATTCTTATTTTAATATCACTGCGTGGTATTATTGCGAACTATCATACGAGGCTGTTCGGTCACAGTCCACCACTGCGAACGCTAATATCACCCGGCACGCAGAGTTAAAAAAAATAACAAACATTTAGTTTTGTTTCAGTTACGACCTTTCTCGGTACCTCATAGCGACCTCTCACAAAACCTTGTTGTTCCGTGGAACCCCGGTTGAGAAAGGCTGGCTTACGATGTCCATCAGAAAACAACCAAAATCAGCTTTTTTTTCTCGAGACTTCAACAGCTTACCCGACATTATGCCAAATCCATCCCTGGAAGCAGATGAGGTGATGATATACGAAATTATTGTGAAACTTGGCCGCTTCAAGCTAATCAATATATCTTGTATAATTGCGTAAGATCAGAAAAAGAACCTTCCAACGGCGTTCATTAACATGTGAAATGGAGAGGGTTGTAAGATTCATTGATGAAGTGTAATAATATTTTGTACTCTAAAAACGAACATAAGAGCTTTAATTCCTAAAAGATGTGTTGGTTTCCCGTGTGTTTGACGCAAGGAATTTTCGGTTACCTTGAGTTTTCCTGCAGTTTTAAAAATTCAAGTGTTTGTTCTTTCCGAGTTGTTTTTTTAAAGCATTTACTTCCGGAAGCGGCGGCAGCCATTTTGGTTTTGCTATGTGATCCAGATCAGGGAGTTTTTGCTCTTATTTTTATGTATTCTACCTAATTCTAACTTTCTTTTCTCTCATTTTTTGCTTGTCTGTCCCTGACAAACGGCTTGTGGCCGCTACGTAGGTTTTTTTCTGTCATTTCACGTCCTGAGGTTAGGGGTATATAATAAGAACAACAACAGTTAGAACGGCCAACGTCAATATCACACGAATATCATAGTCCTCATAGACGCGCCTATCATTTCAAATAATATTTCTTTAATTCACGTATACACAAACATCTCCTTGGATTTATAATGATCCTCCATGAGTCAAATATAGTCATATTCATAACGCAAATTCCATTTCCATACACATGCCTCCGATGTTATAAAGTTCAGACGGCGTTTACCTAATTATAATCTTTGTTCAAGTTACTTATATATTAACCATAAACCATTTCCATCCTGCTATTACTATAAATGATTCCAAGTATCAGTCCATTGGGACATATTACATTAATCCAGATACAGGATGATATAAATCCATTCACACGATCTTGAAACTTCAGACACAGCCGTCTTCTCAACACTTTCTAAATACACTCCTCATGTTACTAATACAAACATGCTCACGTCATATGCGCCGATACGCATACAATTCAAACTCAGTCATGTCTTTTTGTGCAGCATGTGATCTCAAAAGAAATCGATCTATATGGTGTGCAAAAAGACTCTCAACATAATGTTATACATTTTTGTAAAATAAATTGAATAAGATTTAATAAAATATAAAGTTAGGACAAAACAAAACAAAAACTTCATTTAAATGGTTCGTCCCCGACAGCTGGCGCGCGTGAATATCGGCCACAAAAACTGGCCTTTCGTCCTTTTAGAGTTAAAAAATAGTGGAGAGAATTGTTTCCAATGTAGCGTCACACCAAAGTCACAGGGGGGATGTTTGATGGAATTTTTTTCAGAACCAGTGGGTCATAATGATGTCATACTCCCACCTAATCACATGGGTAGTGAGATCGAATGCCTAGCCTTCTCGGATAAGGGCGAAAAAAATAGGAGGTCCCGTGTGCAAGTTGCGCACGTTAAAAATCCCTCGGCCTTATGTAAAAACATTTACAACAATTAGGGAAACCTACCTACCACAAAAATATGCATAGAATATGTGATTCCTGTATACACACATTGGGTCCTTGCCGGTGCTACACGAGTTCGTGCACTGTGCTGTGATCCTCCTTGGGTGATCTACGGGAGGAGATGGGAGCACTGATGGAATTTTCCATGTGCAATGACGATGGTCCTTAAAAAAAAAAAAAAAAAAAAATCAAAGCAAAAAACCAAAACAAAAAACCAAAACAAAATCACTGACCATCACCAATGAACTAATTCACTAACAACAATTTGCTGTGTCACCAACGGCACTTAGCTGAATGACTAACGTCACCCCAAAAGAAAATATAACTATTTATTTAAATAATAAGAATATGACACGTCCCCTCTACCATTTTCCAATAAATATAAAAGTTATTGCACTGTACAAAAGTTACACAGTCTAATGATACGCCTCTGCGCATATTTCATAAAAATAACATCTATTGCTCCTAATAACGTATAATAATCTTTAGAATCTTTGTTCTCATCTTTCTCTACCAAAATCTATCATAAAATATTCTGGTTCCCATCAACTAAAAAACCTTGAGAACCATTGTTCTCAGTATTTTCATAACAACCAGTATCAATACAATAACTTCTACAATTCTCAATATCTTCCATAAAATAACTACATATTTTCCCTTTAACGTCCCTACATACCTTTTATTAAGATAGGTAAAGGTAAAGGATCCCGTTACACACACGTTGAGGCATATTGGCAATATAGTGTTAGGCCCATATTTTCTTGACCATCAGCACACTAGAGGTGACGTGGTCAGCATCACACCGGCCGCCTTAACCTTCCCAGAGTTCCTCTGGTACCCAATTCATGAGGCTGAGTCGACCCTAGAGCCGATTGCTGTCTAAAAAGTCCCACCCCAACTGGGGATCGAACCATGGACCACCGAGCTAGGAAGCCAGTGCACTAACCATTGCGCTACCGCGGTTCCTCTTTTATTAAGTCTTACTGTAAAACCGCCATTGAGTCAGTAGTTCTCATAAAGCTGAGTTACAAGCGGTATCAAAGGCTAAGCGCCCGAAATAACGTCTTACTTACTTAGTCGTTCCCCTTTTACCGTGAGGTGTAGAGGTTTGGAAGAAGGAGCGCCAGACTATTCTATCGGCTGTCTTCCTCCTGGCCTGGTTCTATTCTAGTCCTCGGTCCTTCAAAGACTGTCTAATGTTGTCCTCCCAGCGGACTCTGGGTCGTCCTGGAGGTCTGGATCCCTGGCTCTTTGTTTCCCATGCTTGTCGTAGTAGCCGATCTTCTCCCATTCTGCAGACATGGCCAAACCATCTTAGTTGGGACTGTTCTACTTGGGTCTGCAGGGGGTGGGATTTTAGGCCTTGACGTATCGTCTGGTTGCGGACCATGTCTCTTCTTGTTACTTCAACCACCTTCCTCAGATACCTCATTTCTGAGGTACCGAAATAACGTCACCATTATTAAATCATCTCTTATAAATTACTTCACCATGTGAAGCAAAGTTGATTTTGCTGGGGAGGTTATGATGGTATCCTAAAAGAATGAAAAGGTGTCTGCTTTAACCGTGTGAGGTCAAGCACATGTAGGCCTCTGACTCTATAAATGATGATGATGAATTATGTGCAGAGAACCCACCGCTACCTCCCTAGGTCTCACACGGTCACTATTCTGGCTCTAGTGTATGGTGTATGGTGTACCTAGTGTCTAGGGGAGAAATGAAATGATGGTACACAACAAACACTTTAAGTTTCTATAAAGAAGATAATAAAACTAGCAGTTAAGTTTTTCTTGAAACAAATCTTCTTTACAATTTATTTTGCCTGTCCATTCATAGCTTGTAGACAGGTCTTTGAAAATAAGGACAATATAGTTTACAGAAAAGAACAATTAAAATTTTGGGACAATTTGCCCAATAACTAAAAAGTTATTATGTATTTATATATATATGTCTTTCCTGTAGGAAATATTAAAAGAATTCACTTTATTCATATTGTCGTGAAATATTCTAATCCACATATATAAATTATCAGGTAAATATAAAGCCTAACAAATAAATTCTAATAAAGAAAAGAGCAATGGTAAAATAACAGTGCTGTCACAAAGAATGTACTCGAAATCCCCTTTGTTTTATGCTTCGTCTGCAAATTGTAACGCTTTCACGTTGATAGTAAAAGCCTACTATATTATTACCCGCTTTCTTCAATGAAACATGCACTAAACTTGAGATACGCAAGCTGAAACAATGACCTAAATTTAATATTTCATTCATCCCATACACAGCGTAACTAAAAGACAGATAAAGCAGGATAGAGAGAAGGGAGAGGCAGAAAGCCGAACGCATGCAAAATTAAACACGCGTTTCGCTATTAATGCCACCCCAACAAGCGTAACGCGATACACAATTACTACTATCACGCGTGTAAGGCCACATGCACTAACTTTTTCGGACGGACAGTGATAAAAACACTAACCTTCCCAGAGTTAGGTTTTAAAATCACGAAAAACGCTTATTAGAAAAGATAACATTAGATGGGTTTACGTTTGAAAACATTACAGTACCCAGACAGCACATCTTCGAAACAGGAGGTAGAAGAAATTGCATATTTTGAACGCAGCCACTTAGCTCTCTTAAATTTGTATATTTGGGTTCCTTAGGGCTTGCTGACAAAGAATATGTAAAACGTTACGCAAATAGTCTAGGAATTAACAAGTTATAACCAAAATAAAATAGTGGGGATGCCAGACTCGCTGATATAATCACTTAGGAGCGTTAGTTCGAGACCACTAGTTCAAATAAGCTTGATAAAGCAACAGTGCGTTGAAGCCAGCTCATATTTTTGCTAAATAAAAGCCTGGAACATAAGCAGATGGGAATTGTGCCAGTATTTGTGCCAGAATTCATTGCTAGTCAACGTATCTGTGTATTTCCATGAATTGTGGTAAGCTTGATATATTCAATATCTTTTAATGAAAATTGAATGTAAATTGTTAATTTATGCCTATATATATGTGTAGTTCAGTAGCAAACATGATGTAAAGCCTATAATGCTCCAGCCTGAACAGAAGGTGTCGGAGGAAAGTAAAACGGCATGGAATGGCCAAACAGTACACTGACACCTAGATGATTGACTAGAAAGAAATAATGCTGGAATTGCAGAGGCGTAGTAACCATTAAGGAGGTTAATGCTGGTATAAAGTATTTCAGATGAAGCTGACAGTTGGCCTAACGCTCTGAACTCAATGTTTGTGATGTATTGTGCTCAGTGTAGAACTAGAGTATCAATTAGTTATGAAGTAGAAGGTACATCCTTCTTGTTTTCAGGGACCGTGGTCTTGATGGTATTGAGCAGCACCTGGTCAGAGCTTTGCTGAATCCAGAGTCGGACAGCATACTCCTTGGTCCATTTAGCTATCAGTGAGGTGTCTCCAGAGCCAGGGGAGAAATCGAGCAGAGGAGTCTTTTCCTGCCGCCATCACGCAAGATAAGCTGATGTGGCCAGCTGAGCTCAAAATTATGTACCCCCATCTTAAAATAACATTGTAACATAAACTTAAGAGGGGAAGTAAATTGTTTTAATATCAGGAACTGAGAACATCTCCAATACTAGTTCCAATAAAGACAAACTATTGAAGTCATGATGACAAATACCAACAGAGCTTGAACAAAACAAAACCAGTATTACCTCGTATTACTACTACACAACTGACACACATAGGATACTTTTAATAATATATGTCACTACAATATTCAAATTGATAAATTCTGTACATATAACTTGTAATTAACATTGATTGTGATTCCTGGTTCCCTTTGTATTTGAATCAGGACACATATTCATTCATGACAGCAATGAATACATATTGTTATTTGAAAAGTTATCAGTGACTCCTTTAAGATATCCTTGTAGAGTGTTTTATGTATGTGAGTGTCACAGTGTTGTCAAGTGTGGTGGAATAAATTAAATTGTTTATCTGTCTGTTGTTGTTATGACTTACACTTCATCATACACATACCCTAGACATACAACGTAGTCATCACACTATTCCAGAATAATTCTGACTGAGATATATATATATGTGGCAGCAAGTAAGGTTATCTATAATACACTACTCTTATTAGATATAGATACCTTCACAGCTGATCTCAGTCAGTACACTAAGTCCCCTATAAATATTTATAACATCCCACATCACCACATATATTGGGGGCTCGCTCTTGGGATTTTGAATCTTTACCTATTTCAAATATTTGGGGTAATTCACTTCAGGGAATATAAGAATTAAAAGGTATCCTTGGGTGGAATTAAATAAGGTTGAGCTCACGGTGCCTGTGTTGTCCATTAGATATATATTTAGAGATTGAATTGTTGGTTAGACATTGTATAAACTTACCTGATAGACAATGGCGGACCTGGCCAAATTTCGATCTGCTGCTGTTCAGACTGCAAAAGAGTTAGGATTAGATGGGCAAGTTATGGTTGCCTATGTCACTACGGAATGTGACAAATTTATTGAACGCGAAGAAAGAAGGTTTGAAGCCGAAAGAAAGTTAGAGGCTGAAAGGGAAATTAAGAGGTTGCAGATTGAGGCTGAGGCTAAGAAATTGGAAGCAGAAAGAGAAGACAAAAGATTGGCTGCAGAAAGGGAAGAGAAGAAATTAGCTGCAGAAAGGGAAGCAGAAGAAAGAAGATTGACTGCAGAGAGGGAAGCAGAAAAGGAGGAGAAGAGATTACAAAGGGAACATGAGTTACGACTAAGGGAGTTTGAGTTTCAGGGCCATGCTCCTGAAAATGGTGCCAGTCCCTTTGCCTCTGATGCCACTGCTAGCCAAGGAGCCTCAACCTCAGCTATGAATTTTCATTTAGATCATTTTGTTGAGAAAGACGATGATATAGAGCGCTACCTAAATAGGTATGAACTATTAGCTACCACGTATGGGTTAGAGAGAGAAAGGTGGAGCTTAAAGTTATCTCAAGGACTTCGTGGGCCAGCTTATGAAGTTTTTGCTAAAATGAGCAGAGGTGATCAGGAAAATTATGACATGCTAAAGCAGGCTCTTTTGTTAAGGTATGAAAAGAATGCAGAATTTTATAGGAAAAAATTTAGGAATGCAAAACTACTGTCAGGTGAAACCTATCACCAGTTCTCTGCACGAATAGAGACATACTTGGAGAAATGGACTTCTCTGGGGAAAACCCAAGATCTTAAGGAAATGGTCCTTATAGAGCAATTAAGAGAGTCCATGGCTCCAGACCTGAGAAAGTTTCTCATGGAACAAGGTGCAGAGAGGCTGGGTGAGTTGCTAAATGTTGCTGAAAGGTATCAAGCAGCTCAAGCAGAGGTAACAGGTAATAAAAAGAAACAAGTGGATAACTTTAGGGCACCACAGAACTTTAATAAATTTGATCCTAGGGATCAAAACAAAGGTAAGCACCAGTTTGATAGGCCACGGTATGAAAATAAAAATAAATTCCCACAATTCGATGAAAGGAAATATGATGAAAGAAAATCTTTCAACCAAGGAAAAAGGTGGTGTAAGAATTGTCAGATGGACAATCATGACACTGACCATTGCAGAAGGAAACCTGTGTATATGGCAACCCTTCAGGTCAGGTCGACCTCAAGACAGGAGGAGGATATTATGTTGGATACCACTCCAGAAGAGATGAGGAAGGCACAGGCTGGGGATAAAACACTCAAGCCTTGTTTCAGAAAATTGTCAACTTGTCATACAACTCCAGGCAAGGGAGATTTTTACATGAAAAACAAGTTGATGTATAGGAAGACTGGAGCTAGATCCAAAGGTCAGGGACAGCTGGTACTTCCAAAAAGATATAGGGCAGACTTAATAAGGAGCCTACATGTGAAACCAGATGGGGACCATGAGAAGATAGGTACCATCATTCAAAAGGTGGCTCACAATTATTATTGGCCCAAAGCAAGATGGGACATTGAGAACTTTGTAGAAAGGTGTAGCATAGCACATGAGGGAACACCCACAAGTGGGAACATGGATCAGGACCTGGACACGCCACGGGGCAAAATTAGGCCTGATAATAAAAAGAGATATAGATTGGATAAAGTGGACCAAATGGAATGGGAAGCCCCTTTTCACGGACAAGCTTCACTTAACTGTTTTACAATGGCCACTATGCGGGGAGTGCAAAGAGATGTCTTACCCCAGGATAAGCCGAAAATCCCTCAATCGGACTTAGACAAACTGGAGGAAGAAGATGTAGAGAGGAAATCTCTCATCAAGAATTTTAAGTGGGGAGAAAGCCCCAAAAGAAAAATTGGTAGCGGTCGTTTTGTGAATGATAATTCTGGGAGGAAAAATCATCACTATAGAGCTTCGAGTGGAAGAGACCATACCGGTGCATGGACAAATAGGTCCACACAATTAAAGGTCCACATGTAGCTTTGTTAAGAACGTGGACTGATGAAAAGGCAGAGGAAAACATTACATCTTCATACCAATATGTGAATGAGCTGACCACTCGTTTAAAAACTGGCTGGAAACTTGCCAATGAAAATTTGAAACAAGCCAGGAAGAAACATGCTGCCTATTATAACAGGAAGGCGAAAGACAGAAATTTGGCTGTGGGAGAGAAAGTATTGCTTCTTTTGCCCGGGAGTCAGAATAAGTTACAAATTGGATGGCAGGGTCCATATACAGTTTTTAGAGAAGGTGTCTAGAACAAATTATAAGATAGATAAGAAGGGGAAAGAAAAAATCTATCATGTGAATCTCCTGAAGAAATATTTGGAAAGAGAACATCAGGAAGAGACACACTTGTTGACCTTGTCCATCGCCATGGAGATGAAAAAGGAACCACTTTCATCATTTGAATATCCATTACACCCCTGTGAGACAGCAGCACAGGTGAAAATCAGTACACATTTAACGAAAACTCAGAAAGAGAGAGTGCAACAGGTTCTAAATAATCATGCAGAGGTGTTAACAGATCGACCAGGGCATACAAACCTATTGGAATATGATATGAAACTGATAGACCCCCACACCTGTCTGTATGAAACCATATTCGATTCCGTTTGCTAAGGAGAAAGCTTTGAAGGAAGAGATAGACTATCTGTTGAAGGAAGGAATTATTTCGCACAGTGAATCTTCGTATAGTTCCGGTGTTGTACTCTTAAGGAAGCCCTCTACTCTGTATAGATTACAGGAGACTGAATGCTATTACAGAAGGACAGGTGGATCCATTGCCGGATACAAATCAGCTGTTTGCCAGACTAAATAAAGCTAAATATTTCTCAAAAGTGGATCTGAGTAAAGGATACTATCAGATTCCAGTAAAGCCTGAGGTTAGACCATACCTAGCTGTTAGTACCTCAGAAGGACACTATGAGTTTAATAGATTGCCATTTGGATTGAAGAATGCGCCTAGTGTCTTCTCTAGAATGATGAGAAAATTGTTGGATGTAAACATTTCGGAGGAACGTAATGAATCCCTGAGTTGCCTCTTTGATTGAGGATATTCCGAATGTTTCATACAGGATAATAAGAAGATTATGGGATCCACTACGAAAACTCTGCTATCACCAGGTATATGTTATCTCCTCATAACGTACATTTTGAGGGAAATATAATGTTCTCTGGACATGTCATTGCGCAGACTCAGAGAAGAGAAATGGTGAATACGGGTTGCGAAGCAGCATTAAGACAAGCACTCACACTTGCGGCTGTTCAGTAACATAACCGAAATATATTATTGGTTGTAGAAGTCTGAGGCAGATTTCATGAGTAGTGCCTACTCTGAATGGACCCAACTACATAAAACCATGATAGCACCACAGCAGAGTAAAGTCAAGTTGACTTACATTTATCTATGTGTATATAGAATAAAGGACTGACATATAATGTCTGTTTTAAGAGGGGAGGTGTCGTGAAATATTCTAATCCACATATATAAATTATCAGGTAAATATAAAGCCTAACAAATAAATTCTAATAAAGAAAAGAGCAATGGTAAAATAACAGTGCTGTCACAAAGAATGTACTCGAAATCCCCTTTGTTTTATGCTTCGTCTGCAAATTGTAACGCTTTCACGTTGATAGTAAAAGCCTACTATATTATTACCCGCTTTCTTCAATGAAACATGCATTTTTAAACATTTGAGATACGCAAGCTGAAACAATGACCTAAATTTTAATATTTCATTCATCCATTTTATACACAGCGTAACTAAAAGACAGATAAAGCAGGATAGAGAGAAGGGAGAGGCAGAAAGCCGAACGCATGCAAAATTAAACACGCGTTTCGCTATTAATGCCACCCCAACAAGCGTAACGCGATACACAATTACTACTATCACGCGTGTAAGGCCACATGCACTAACTTTTTCGGACGGACAGTGATAAAAACACTAACCTTCCCAGAGTTAGGTTTTAAAATCACGAAAAACGCTTATTAGAAAAGATAACATTAGATGGGTTTACGTTTGAAAACATTACAGTACCCAGACAGCACATCTTCGAAACAGGAGGTAGAAGAAATTGCATATTTTGAACGCAGCCACTTAGCTCTCTTTAATTTGTATATTTGGGTTCCTTAGGGCTTGCTGACAAAGAATATGTAAAACGTTACGCAAATAGTCTAGGAATTAACAAGTTATAACCAAAATAAAATAGTGGGGATGCCTGACAGCATGAAATCATTTCTGCTCATAAAATTTTTTTATAACGTGTTTGAAAAAACCTTACGTACAGAAATAGCCTACCATGTAAACTCCAAATTGATTGGAGCGCAACAAATATAAGACTAAACACGATTGGTCGGACTATAAATACTATCTTTGGTTGTTAGGGGAGACGTAGGAAGGTAAAATTTTTTCAAACACTTGTCGAAACGTGGCTCCATTGGCCAGACTCGCTGATATAATCACTTAGGAGCGTTAGTTCGAGACCACTAGTTCAAATAAGCTTGATAAAGCAACAGTGCGTTGAAGCCAGCTCATATTT
Source organism: Oreohelix idahoensis (assembly GCA_024509875.1). Taxonomy (NCBI): domain Eukaryota; kingdom Metazoa; phylum Mollusca; class Gastropoda; order Stylommatophora; family Oreohelicidae; genus Oreohelix; species Oreohelix idahoensis. The sequence goes on along the minus strand of JAMPIV010019800.1, from coordinate 655,449 downwards.
TTGCTAAATAAAAGCCTGGAACATAAGCAGATGGGAATTGTGCCAGTATTTGTGCCAGAATTCATTGCTAGTCAACGTATCTGTGTATTTCCATGAATTGTGGTAAGCTTGATATATTCAATATCTTTTAATGAAAATTGAATGTAAATTGTTAATTTATGCCTATATATATGTGTAGTTCAGTAGCAAACATGATGTAAAGCCTATAATGCTCCAGCCTGAACAGAAGGTGTCGGAGGAAAGTAAAACGGCATGGAATGGCCAAACAGTACACTGACACCTAGATGATTGACTAGAAAGAAATAATGCTGGAATTGCAGAGGCGTAGTAACCATTAAGGAGGTTAATGCTGGTATAAAGTATTTCAGATGAAGCTGACAGTTGGCCTAACGCTCTGAACTCAATGTTTGTGATGTATTGTGCTCAGTGTAGAACTAGAGTATCAATTAGTTATGAAGTAGAAGGTACATCCTTCTTGTTTTCAGGGACCGTGGTCTTGATGGTATTGAGCAGCACCTGGTCAGAGCTTTGCTGAATCCAGAGTCGGACAGCATACTCCTTGGTCCATTTAGCTATCAGTGAGGTGTCTCCAGAGCCCAGGGGAGAAATCGAGCAGAGGAGTCTTTTCCTGTCGCCATCACGCAAGATAAGCTGATGTGGCCAGCTGAGCTCAAAATTATGTACCCCCCATCTTAAAATAACATTGTAACATAAACTTAAGAGGGGAAGTAAATTGTTTTAATATCAGGAACTGAGAACATTTCCAATACTAGTTCCAATAAAGACAAACTATTGAAGTCATGATGACAAATACCAACAGAGCTTGAACAAAACAAAACCAGTATTACCTCGTATTACTACTACACAACTGACACACATAGGATACTTTTAATAATATATGTCACTACAATATTCAAATTGATAAATTCTGTACATATAACTTGTAATTAACATTGATTGTGATTCCTGGTTCCCTTTGTATTTGAATCAGGACACATATTCATTCATGACAGCAATGAATACATATTGTTATTTGAAAAGTTATCAGTGACTCCTTTAAGATATCCTTGTAGAGTGTTTTATGTATGTGAGTGTCACAGTGTTGTCAAGTGTGGTGGAATAAATTAAATTGTTTATCTGTCTGTTGTTGTTATGACTTACACTTCATCATACACATACCCTAGACATACAACGTAGTCATCACACTATTCCAGAATAATTCTGACTGAGATATATATATATGTGGCAGCAAGTAAGGTTATCTATAATACACTACTCTTATTAGATATAGATACCTTCACAGCTGATCTCAGTCAGTACACTAAGTCCCCTATAAATATTTATAACATCCCACATCACCACACATATAAAGGGAGAATCACTGTATATGAGGGCTGTAGTTCATCCTATCCCCATAAACGTCCTGTGTATTGTTTTGAAACACAAGAAAATGTCAGAGATGCCCCAGATGTCTAACACATCACCTGGGAGTCCTTGTTGTAAGATATTTCAATGTGTAGTTGCAGAAAGTTTCAATTTCACCACTCGCCAAAGCTCCTACTGGTATATTCGACAGCATATAAGACTGGTTGGAGACTGGTTGGCGTTTATTAGTACTCAGCAGGTTTCCTGTCACCAGCCGGCAACAGGAACATAGACCCGAATTGTACAGGACTCCCACCTTGCTGTGACCACACCTCAAGTCCTTATAGCAGATACGCCACTGTACGTTCACATACTTTTCCTCCATACTGTAGCGTAGTCCTGAACCAATATCTAAGGGCAATTAACGAGAGCCTACCTTGCCTACATATATGAAAATATGTCAACAAATGTTTTCTACCAATCGCTGCACGAGCTGTAAACCGGTCTCAGTAACCGTAGGCGGCAGGATTGCTAGATGGAATCTGTGCAAACGTGAATGTGTACTTGTGACTTCAGGCCAAAAGATAAGTTATGTCCCTCAGAACAGTGAGCACAATAAAATAACAGGAATCGTAAACTTTCATTAGATACATGGATTTAGTTGTAGAAGCATGGACACAGGAGTTTTGAGTGATTACATGCAGTATAACTTAGAGCGAAGACTGTTTTCCCCGGTTTCAACTGTGATTGCAAACGCTACAAGGGAGGCAGAAAAAGGTTAGCGTGTTTAAATGGTAGCGCCCAAATGGCCGGTTTAAACAAAACCGGGATGGAAAGAATCGGTTGGGAAACACCGGAAGAATAAATTATCGAAGTTTTGTATGATCGACAGATCCGGCAGAAAGGGTGTTTTTACAGAAATTTTTGTAAACATAAACTGACCCAGCCAGCCAATAGAATCGCTTGTCTTCCTTTTGCCCGCTACCTGTAATAAAAAGGGGAAACAAATCTGGAATATTGCTCTTGAACCGCCAGAACCCAGCTCCTTCGCCATTTGCCAGTGAAGCAGACTGCATGGGTTTATGAAAAGCCTGTTGAATCTGAGATTGTGGGTCAGAGGTATCCTGTCACTCATCTTGTAGCAGAGAAGAACATTGGTGTTGTACCTAGCGGTGTATGATTTAAACAAGCACCCTGTACCTACATCAGTTGGAAGAGTGGGGACCCTCAGTGTTGGGCTTTTCCATCTTATATTCTGGCTTCAAGGAAAAGGCGGAAGCGAAGAAGTTAAGTTCTATTAGACAAGACTGACTCGCAGAGCATTGGCGTACCACACCCAGTTATAGTAGTAGTGATGAAAACAGTGATGATTAAATTAGTCTGGAAGCAACATAGACTTTAGTCAGTGTGACATTTTCAAAAGCTACATAACATAGAAATACTTTGAAGATAAACTCAAGTGATCTCAATAACATTGTAGTCAGTGTGACATTTTCAAAAGCTACATAACATAGAAATATTGTGAATTCAAGTGATAACAGTAACAGTGAAGTCATTATGACAGTTGTCAATATCCATTCCTCTAATACTGAAGATAAATTCAAGTACCATCATTAACATTGGTTCCAAAGGATTAGTTGCACTAAGACTTTTCATAACAAGGAAGCCTTAACAACTAGGAAAAGACTTTATTTGTAGTGTTTGACTTTTATTTGGTGTAGATACATCTAAACAGATGACTGTACATAAATAAAATTAAGAAATTGTAATTCACTGTTTTTATTACTTTATGTCAGCTTTGAATTACTTTGAATTTAATTAAATCCCCTAGATACAATAACAGCCCATAGGTATAATTCTGAGAGGGGCACCATAGAATTCTGGTACTGAATATTACTATCTCGGCCAGAAATTCTTTACAGCCTGACTTTATACCTATGACCTCTATACACCATTGCTCTTTTCTGAGAATGGGGTATTTCTTTTAAGACCAGACTCTTCTCTGGCAACTATCCTAGTATCACCTGATACACCTGGTTGTCTTATTCTTCATAAATTAAGAAACCTCTCGCGACACTGGGACGCTCGTCTGGGATTGTTCCTGTATATTCTGAGCCTGCTGTTACCTTTTAGTGCTGTCAAGTGGGAAATTTTTGATAGTAAAATTTTGGTAGGGCAGGATTAGAAATAGATTTGAGTACCATTGAGTACAAATTAAGGTGTGGTACATGTGACGCGAAATCAGTCATTAATTAATTAATTAAGAAATTAATTTGATTAAGTGACAAATTATATTGGCAAAAAATTTTTTTTACTTTGTATTGGTTGCAACTAAATTACAACATTGCCATGGCAGATTTAGTAAAGTTCAGGTCAGCAACACTGCAAGTGGGGAAAGAGCTTGGGATGACTGGTGATCTTCTGATCCAGTATGTTACGACTGAATGCGATAAATTCACAGAAAGGGAAGATAAGCAGTTAGCACGGCAAGCGGAAGCAATGGTAGTAGTTCACCTCATTTGGACAACAGCCCCAGCCAGAGCACCTCAAATGGAGCCATGAATTTTCATCTGGATCCATTTGTGGACAAAGTTGACGCAATCGAGGCTTATCTAGACAGATATGAGAGATTAGCGACTACTTATGGTCTAGAAAAGGAAAAGTGGAGTTTGAAGTTATCGCAAGGTTTGCGGGGAATTGCGTACGATGTCTTTTTGAAATTGCCAAAAAAGGATCAGGAAGATTACGAAGCCCTGAAGCAGGCATTGCTTGTTCGATATGAACAAAATGCTGAAGCATATAGACGGCGCTTCAGAATGGCGAAGATTCAACCAGGAGAGACATATCAGCAGTTCTCAGAAAGATTAGAAACTTACTTACTGAGGTGGTGTAAGTTAGGAAACTTCACCCTAGATTTCGAGGGGCTAAAGGAAATGATGTTGATTGAACAACTATTGGATTCCATAACCCCAGAAACTAAGAAGTTCCTAATTGAGAACAAAAGAGACAGGTTGGCTGACATAATCACATATGCAGAAAGCCACCACATGGCTCAATCCCTGACTCAAGGGAGTAAAAGGAAACAGGAGGGAGTTAAGCAACCCCAAACTCATAATAAGTTTGATCAAAAGGACAATGCAACACAATACAGGCCAAGATATGATAATAAGGATAGGAACCCACAATTTCAGGATAGGAAACCTTACAAAAAGGAAGAAAAGTGGTGCAAAATTTGTAAAATGAACAACCACTATACAACGGAATGTGGTAGGAAAGTCCCTCCATATCACGCTGCATGCATGATAACAGTGGGAAAGGGAAGGAAGGAACCGACATCGAGTCCGGTAGATCTCCATCATCCCTCCATCTGTGAAGAAGTAATATGTAACGGCACTAAGGTAAAGTGTCTGTATGATTCCGGATTGGAATATGACTCAGTTGTGAGTGCGTCTCTAGTGCACCCTGAGCAGTATACCACAGACAAAGTGGAGATACAAGGGGCATTAAAGGATACAGCCACCATAACACTTCCCATAGCCAGAATCAATGTGAAAACTCGCTATGTGGAAGGAGTGATCAATGCAGCAGTGTGTGATAATCCTAATTACCCGCTGGTGTTAGGAGGGAGATATGTTTTCCTAGGGAAACCCATAAAACCTGTGATAATGGCAACACTCCAGGTCAGGTCAACCCCTGGGAAGGAGGAGGGAACACCACTCAATATTCATCCGAGAGAGATGAGAAATGCCCAAGCTGAAGATAGCACATTAAAACCTTGCTTTGGCAGGCTGCCAAAAAGCCATAACCCCCCAAAGAAAGGACAGTATTATTATTTGAATGATGGATTGCTTTACAGGAAAGCTGGGACAGGACCCAATGGGCATAGCCAGTTAGTACTGCCATCTATTTACAGGGACAAGGCTATGGAATTAGCACATGTTGATTCAGACGGTGGACATAAGAAGATTGGTACCACCTGTCAACGGACCTCAGTGCAACATTATTGGCCAGGGGTTGCTGAAGATATATTTCAGTATGTGACTGCCTGTGCACAATGTAGCAAAGAAAACCCCACATGTTGGGAAAATCAACAGGACCTAGGAAAGCATTGGGGCGGACGTAGGCCTGAAAATAACAAGGTAGACATAGTGGATAGGATGGCATCATCTCACAAAGGGTCTACCAGACAACCAGTTACCATGGCAACTCTCCGTATTGTACAGAGAGGGGATACAACACATCCCATACCGACAAGATTTACTAAATCATTTAGTTCGGAACACCAGGTACTGGATCAAAATAGGAGTGTGGTTAGTCGACCACCCTTGATAAAGGACCTGCGGGGAAACCCCAGGAAAATAGGTAGTGGGAGAGTGTGCAGTGCGAACCATTTGACTGATGCACAGCCAACTTCACTATACGGCGATTAAATTAGCATTATGAGGGCACGGCAACATTGGTAGTTGCCCAGCCCATCACAGTCCATTGGAAGTACTGATACGGACATAGATTGATATATATATATATATATATATATATATATATATATATATATATATATATATATATATATATATATATATATATATATATATATATATATATATATATATATATATATATATATATGGCATCTTTAAAGGGAGAATTGATTTCTTGGTGCAGGAAAATTTCATGTCCCCATATGAATCATATTATATGCTCCGAGTGGTTTCTCCAGGGTAATGAGCAGATTATTGGATCCCTTACAAAACCCATCTATCACTAATTTCCTGGAGGATACCCTCATAGCTACAGAATCATTAGAGGAACATCTATATCACTGGATCTCAGAATGTAGGGGCAGTTTTTTCTGAGTAGGCACCCATCTGATCAGAACCAGGAGGGAAAGAGGGAAGAATAGATTCCGGCTGGATGATTGCCTCGTTATTGGTCTCAGATTGAAGCTCGACATAAATCTCTCGCTTAAAAATTGGGGGGCTATCTGTAGCGTAGTCCTGAACCAATATCTAAGGGCAATTAACGAGAGCCTACCTTGCCTACATATATCAAAATATGTCAACAAATGTTTTCTACCAATCGCTGCACGAGCTGTAAACCGGTCTCAGTAACCGTAGGCGGCAGGATTGCTAGATGGAATCTGTGCAAACGTGAATGTGTACTTGTGACTTCAGGCCAAAAGATAAGTTATGTCCCTCAGAACAGTGAGCACAATAAAATAACAGGAATCGTAAACTTTCATTAGATACATGGATTTAGTTGTAGAAGCATGGACACAGGAGTTTTGAGTGATTACATGCAGTATAACTTAGAGCGAAGACTGTTTTCCCCGGTTTCAACTGTGATTGCAAACGCTACAAGGGAGGCAGAAAAAGGTTAGCGTGTTTAAATGGTAGCGCCCAAATGGCCGGTTTAAACAAGACCGGGATGGAAAGAATCGGTTGGGAAACACCGGAAGAATAAATTATCGAAGTTTTGTATGATCGACAGATCGGGCAGAAAGGGTGTTTTTTACAGAAATTTTTGTAAACATAAACTGACCCAGCCAGCCAATAGAATCGCTTGTCTTCCTTTTGCCCGCTACCTGTAATAAAAAGGGGAAACAAATCTGGAAGATTTCTCTTGAACCGCCAGAACCCAGCTCCTTCGCCATTTGCCAGTGAAGCAGACTGCATGGGTTTATGAAAAGCCTGTTGAATCTGAGATTGTGGGTCAGAGGTATCCTGTCACTCATCTTGTAGCAGAGAAGAACATTGGTGTTGTACCTAGCGGTGTATGATTTAAACAAGCACCCTGTACCTACATCAGTTGGAAGAGTGGGGACCCTCAGTGTTGGGCTTCTCCATCTTATATTCTGGCTTCAAGGAAAAGGCGGAAGCGAAGAAGTTAAGTTCTATTAGACAAGACTGACTCGCAGAGCATTGGCGTACCACACCCAGTTATAGTAGTAGTGATGAAAACAGTGATGATTAAATTAGTCTGGAAGCAACATAGACTTTAGTCAGTGTGACATTTTCAAAAGCTACATAACATAGAAATACTTTGAAGATAAACTCAAGTGATCTCAATAACATTGTAGTCAGTGTGACATTTTCAAAAGCTACATAACATAGAAATATTGTGAATTCAAGTGATAACAGTAACAGTGAAGTCATTATGACAGTTGTCAATATCCATTCCTCTAATACTGAAGATAAATTCAAGTACCATCATTAACATTGGTTCCAAAGGATTAGTTGCACTAAGACTTTTCATAACAAGGGAGCCTTAACAACTAGGAAAAGACTTTATTTGTAGTGTTTGACTTTTATTTGGTGTAGATACATCTAAACAGATGACTGTACATAAATAAAATTAAGAAATTGTAGTTCACTGTTTTTATTACTTTATGTCAGCTTTGAATTACTTTGAATTTAATTAAATCCCCTAGATACAATAACAGCCCATAGGTATAATTCTGAGAGGGGCACCATAGAATTCTGGTACTGAATATTACTATCTCGGCCAGAAATTCTTTACAGCCTGACTTTATACCTATGACCTCTATACACCATTGCTCTTTTCTGAGAATGGGGTATTTCTTTTAAGACCAGACTCTTCTCTGGCAACTATCCTAGTATCACCTGATACACCTGGTTGTCTTATTCTTCATAAATTAAGAAACCTTTCGCGACACATACAATAATGTGGAGTAATCACATTTCCTTTGATATGATATTCTCTTATTTTCTTTTCAGATATATTTGCTTCAGGCATGTTAAACAGTGTTCATTGAACACAGAGGCTTACTAGTATATGCTAATACAATAATATGACAACATAATCATAACAACATACATCAGTTAGATACCGTTTAATGTGAGGACTCAACAATGTCTGCTCCCGGCATGTTCTTCACTTTTTCCCAATAGCAGTATCTAACTTTGTAGTTGGACCAAACATATTAAATTTCATAAAATATCCTTACCACAATCAAGAAATATATAAACAAATGACGCTGACTGTGTGAAGAAATGGCCTCAGCTTCCTCCGAACTGCACAGACTGTGAATTTATTCTTCATTTAAGTTTAGAATTAACACAGCTGTTTCTCAGCGTATCTGACTACAATTTTTAGTTCAACTGGCAATGAATAGTCAAAGCCTTTTGCTAATATTTACTAGCACTGGCCAATCGAAACTTTCGACTACTTGAATTCAAAAGCAGTTTGAATGAAAAACCAAAATAATTTCGAACAATTTCTGCGTCTGGTGGTAGATTGGCCAGTCTGCTTTTGTCATGCCCAATACAAAAAGATGTTTCGTTTAGGATGACACTTTCCCTACCGCTCCCCTTTCCCATTCGTACTCTTTTTACCCAAGCGAATTTGAATGTACCTCCCTGCCTCTTTTCCAAGCTCGCGTCCCCCTAACGTTACAAAAAAACATAAGCAGGAACGCCAGTCTGTCTGGTCGAGCGTCCGTAGATATTAGTATTTCTTCAATAACATATCTAATTCTGGGACTATCATATTATTGAAAGTACATTCTTGTTCAGCGAACTCTACGTCATACTAACATATAATTTTTATGGGGAACTTCATAATGGTTTAAAATTTCCAATTTTTTTCATAGTCAATCGTCAAATAAAATTTTACACAAGTCCGCCATCTTTCCTCTCCCTCATCTCGCTAGCATGTATTTTTCAAATAACTAACTTGTTTTAGTTACGTCAGAAATGCTACCACTAGGAGAAAAATAAAATTGTCTGCGTGGTTTTGCCTTGGCTGGCTTTTCCACAGCGTGTGTATATGCGTTGCAGACTGTGTCAGCGAAGCGGGGTGTAGACAGGGCGGGTTAAGAATTTGCGTTACTAATTAGTATTGTATCGTGTAATACTACCAAACAATGTAAGGATTACTACTAATTTTGCTTTAAAGTTGACAGAAAGCGTTAATTCAGATAGTTATTTTGCGGCACGCTTCTGCCAATCGTTAATTATAAGACTAGACTACAAAGTGTATGCAGCAGATCGGGCAAATGTTAAATATTAGTAGTGTTTCTCGAAAACGAAACTAAAAGCGTGTCAGACTATTACCGTGAGATCGGTCTATAGGCTTAGCACTGTGCAAAAAGCAGCGCTGCTGGCGTCGAAGATGCCAACCGTCAGACACATGCGGGCTAATGTATTTATTATCGTTTTATGCCTAAATCTTACTGAATTGAGCGTTTATTCTCGCAGATTTTGCTACACCATGTCCGCTCCACAACGGAGTGAAGTTATAAATATTATTATCTATTTACTTTTATCCATTATAATGATTTAAGAGCAACTTGCGAACCATTTTTCAACGTTTGCCGATTAAGATCATTATTCAACATCTCAAGAACCAGTATCTCAGTAAACTCACAACTCAAAGACTACTCTCTCCTACTATATGTAAAGTATAACAAAATAAAACACACACACACCAAAAAAAAAAATTAAAAAAAAAAAAAAATTCAACACTACATTGTCTTAAAAAAGAAACAAAAAACTTCCTCTTATAAATTTTAAAATTTCACGTCTATAAGAATTACTAAATTTTCCTGCTATGGTTTGTTTGCACGCCGGCTAATCTGGTGTACGAACCTATTAAAAGTTTCCTACATTATAATTCAAAAATCCGAAATCTCCTTGAAATCCCAAAAATGTACCTGCTAAAATCTGTCTAATAAGAATCTGCTGCTAAAAATCTATCTTGTCTGTAAATCTCAGACCTAAAGGTCTTTTATATTTGGTCATGCGCCCTAATATAACCGATTAGGTTGAACGGTACGCTGTGACCGCATGGCCTTCCACGCTAGCATTATCCCTACTACTTCCACGCTAAGCATTTATACGTGCTATAATATGCTACATATAAGAATAGCATCTCAAAAGCAAATAAGACGTTTTTACAGAAAACGCAGTATCATTCAAAGTTCAGTTGGCAGTCACTGCTCTGAGAAGGCAAACGTAGGTGTCCCAGATAATAATAATGAATGGGTTTTATGCGCGGAAAGTGGGAAATGAATGTTTGTGTGATCTGGTTTTTTTTTAATCCAATTGTTAAGTTGGAAAAGATCACACATGTGAAAAAAGTCGAAATAACAGAAAGTCGTGTGCGAAATGTCGAAAACAGAGAGACGCGTGCAGAAATTGTAGCGTGTGGAAAAAAGAATGGGACGTGTGGAAAAAGGCGGAGAAAAAGACAGGAACAGTATAAAAAGGAGAGATGTGGGCGATAAGAGTGATTTCAGGATTTATGATTTCAAGGATTCTATGATTTTAGACTAGAGGATTTTTTTTTTAGATAGCGTTAGGTGAACTTCGTCTTTGAGGATATCAAGACAAGTTTTGTTTTTTGAGTAGACAAGTTGGATTATATATTTTTCAATTTGGATAAACAACCATCATTTTGTGAAATTTACAGTGTTTGTCTAATGACATCAATAAACTTTAATATAATTTTCTACTGAATTGCTGTTTGTGGAAATTTACAGTAATTTCTTTTGGATATACGTTGTTGTGCTGAAACTGTGTTGCTTATCCCCAAACTTAAAGGGAAGAACAAACCTGGAAAGAAGAAGAAAAATGAGTAAAGGTCAAGTATTACCATCTCTGGCGGAAGGCCAGTTAGCACTTGAACAAAAACAACATATGAAGGATTAACTCTAATTGAATTTAACAATCAATATAACTAATTGATGCCGTAACCTGCCCTGCCACATAACATACTAATTGGCGCCATGACCTGCGCATAAGTAACTGCCCTGGCCATAACATACTAATTGGCGCCGTGACCTGCCACATAACATACTAATTGATGCCGTAACCTGCCCTGCCACAACGCGCCTCACGAACACGAGGCGAAACTTAAAAAAAAAATAAAAAATCTTGTCTGTGCAGCGTAGGTATTTTTTTATGTGAACCTGCCTGCGCCTGTTTTCAGGTTGTGTGAGAAAGTGTCAGCGTTCCTAATTTGCCATTCTTATCTGACCGAGCAAATGCTGATTCCAGCAAATATGCTCAACTTTCTCACGTCCTGATGTGTCAGCCTATTACAAAAATGCATAAACTTAAATACCTTTTCCTAGAAATTTAGAACCATTGCATTCCAGTGACACTCAAAACTACTGTGAACGAAACTTTTCGCATTTAGTGACAGATACAATGACCATTTTCTCTCAAAGCTATTAATGATCTCGAAATATATTGGTGCTGTTACTAATGTATGAAAAGGGAAACGTTGCAAGTTTGGTTTTTACATTTCATAAACTGTTTTAAAGTCTATTAGACCACAATAACGACGTCTGTGAGCATACTTTCATATATATATATATATATATATATATATATATATATATATATATATATATATATATATATATATATATATATATATATATATATATATATATATATATATATATATATATATATATATATATATATATCATCATCATCATCATGTGACGTATTCTGTCCAGAATATGTCTCCATTACAGCTGCTCTGAACGCATCACGATTCTGGGCAAGTCGACCTGCATCAGCCAAAGACAAGTTCAGACTCTCTGTGATGTCCTGGGTCCACCGTCGTCTAGGTCGACCCCTTCCCCTTTTTCCAGGGACCATGCCTTCCATCACTGTTTTTTCCAGACTATTATGTCTTTTTATGTGACCGAAAAATTTCAGCTTCCTTATTGCGATGGTATTTAGGAGCCAATGTTCCTGTACGTTTAGTGAGTGCAGTACTTCTCTGTTGGTCTTTTTTTTCTGTCCAGGGTATTCTCAACATCCTTCTGTAGCATTTCATTTCGAATGATGTAATCTTTTTTGCAACTGTTTTATTGAGTGTCCAAGTCTCGCAGCCGTATGTTGCTACTGGGAATATACATGCTCTGATCAGTTGTAACTTTGTTTCTTTGCTTGTGCCTTGCCATAGGTTTTTCATCTGTATTAGTTTATGTGAAGCAATTGCAAGTCTTCTTTTAATTTCTACTGCACAGTCGCCAGAGCTGTTGATGATTGATCCTAAGTATTCGAATTCATTAACACTTTCCAGTTCTTCGTTATCAATTTCAATTTGTAGATTGGTCTTTACTTTGTCTGTTGTCAATACTTTGGTCTTCTTGGTGTTTAGGTATTGTTTCTGGGCCTTGCTGTGTTTTTTGGTGGACAGAAGTAATTGTTCAAGTCCTTCGTGGTTGGTCGATAGGAGGACTGTGTCGTCAGCATATCTGATTTCCGGGATCTGGTACCCGCCGATGTTAAATGAGTCAAACTCTGTGTGAGAAACGCTTAGCTATCCGAGGGGGCGTTTTTATGAGTTTGTAAGTAAAATTTGGTGCTAGGGCATATAAAAACCAGCCTCAAATGTTTTTTACAGTGTCAAATGCACGTGTTGACCTGAATTGCGTTCGTTTTTGTAATCGTTACAACGCAGTGGTCAATAGTGTTTATGACACAATTTTTGACCACAGCTCATGTTGCGCGCACGTGAAAGCAACAAAATTTGGTGAACACTATTCACTGACTACGCAACTGAAACCCTATAAAAGGATAACGCTACACACAAAAAATTC
>JAMPIV010019799.1:0-68090 GCA_024509875.1 Oreohelix idahoensis | reverse complement strand
AAGATGAAGAAACATTGTAGAAACATGATCAAAACCAATAAAAAGTAGGGCTGCAGTGAATTAACTTATGCTCCGAAGGAAGGCACTTTGTTCAATATTTTTGTTTTAAATATTTTCTCGTACACTGTTAAGCAAAGACGTTCGTCTTCAGAGACCCTTGAATTTTAATATCATTATCATCATGTGCATTGTCGATCCTAATGGAGATTGGAGCCACCGCTTGAGGTAGTATCCATTTAGCCTGGACCATAGCATTTATGGTCCAACTTGCAGTGGTAGTTATCCCCAGTCATTTGTTTTACACAATGAGGTTGTCAGTGTCAATTACAACCTCATTATTGTCGCCTCGTACGTAACGACTACAGGAGCAATAATCATTGTTTTTCTCTGTCTCATCAGATATCCCGCCTCTCCTCCCCCCCCCCCCCCCCCCCCCCCCCCCCCCCCCCCCCCCCCCCCCCCCCCCCCCCCCCCCCCCCCCTCCCCATCCTTCCCCAAACCATGAACTACCTGTGGCTGAGGTCTAAAAAGCTTATCTAAAAAACTAAGCACAAATAGAACTTTTGGTCTGACTTCGTCTGTAGTGATCCTGGCAAGGCAATGAATGTCTTACCATAGCTCAATACAGTTCTCATACTCGGCCACGACGGACCTAATTTGTCGCTCCTTATGGACCATGGAACCATAACTGGAGCTAGTACCCATTAAACCATGGCCATAACAAATCGTGTTTGCTCTTGCGGCGTTAGTTCCTACTGTAATTTTTATTACGTGATTAGATCAGTGATATGCACGACCTCACAGCGATATGCACGACTGTCGCAAAATTGGTTTCAAGTCATTGCAAACGTTTTCAGGTGGATTTATAAACCCGTCAACGATCGATTGACCGCTTTCAAAATGGCGGCGTATCAGCGAAATGTGTATCAGACAGAGGAAATCGCCAAGGATAAATAAAAGCAGAAGGGAATCAGTATGAAAAGGATTTTACATTTCAGTACAGGGAAGGATTGTGTATAACTGCATATAAGAAGGAACGGTAGGAAGTTCTCATTTACGGAGATATATGCGTATTTCGGCTGCCCACAGTTACGCTAACAGCTGGTAAACCCACTTCTGTTCTAAATATTAAAATCAACAAATAACAGTTTGGGAAATTACAGGGATAGGAAGATAGAGATTTATCGGCTGGATAAAACTAGATTAAGATGGAAACCAATATGGATATTATTATATGCTGGAGATGAGGGAAAGGGCAAAAATTTTCCCAGTCGACGCGCAGATCGGCTGAAAAAAATGAAAAACAAAAAGAAATGACTGAAAAATGTGGAAAAAAAAACAAAGAAAAAAATGAAGAAATGAAAAAAAACATGGATTTTGGATTGAATGAAAAGACTGGAAAGAAATTTTTTTTTTGGAAAGGACAGAAAGTAGGTAGTACAGTATTGTGTGTTAGGGAGATCCCAGCAGGTCAGTGCAAGACAGTTCAGACCAAATCAAAAATATGACATTGAGTTGGAATGGGAAGATATTAGAGAGTAGGGTGTTAAGGGGAAGGAGGAGAATGAGAGGAGGAGGTAGAAAAGGTGAGAGGGGGGAATATTGACGTTTAGAGAAGATGTGAGGATTGGAGACAGTATTTTAGGTTCAGGACAGAATGTAATTTAAGGAGGATATGGAGAAGAGAAAGTGAGAGGGGGGTTAGCGAGAAAGAAGATTGTCCCTGTCCGTAGTGTAGTCAAATTTTTTCAGTTTTTTTTGTGACTCAGGAGTAATAGATTTTACCCACAAAATATAGAGAAAAAATGTTGTAAATCGGTTAATTGTAAGAGACCAGTTTGTTAGTAGTCGAAGAGACGTGTAGGGTGACCCCAGTTGTTAGAGGGTTATTGAGTATATGAAGTTGTTTGGTCAGAGTTTGTAATACGAATTTTTCTTGTTACTTGTAATATAGTTTATTTGTTGGTGGAACAATTACAAGGTGGTGATGCACGTTTTTTGAAGGTTGGGGGTTGACCAGTGATAGCATAAAAGTTGCTGTGGTGTTGATAATGGGAAGACATGTGTGACGTGTCAGAGAGAAGTGAGGTGGTATATATAAGTATGGTCATAGACCTAAAGTGTCCAGTATTATGAGTATTAATAAACTAGGGTGCGCGCTCATTTGAATGACCTTGTCATTGATGGATTGGACATATCAGTTTAATCAAGGCTACTTTATATGGTAGGTGCAAACGAGCGTAAATTATGCGAAGTATGGGGGTATAAATAAATTGATTATTGAATGTGGATGTTAAGTTAAGGTGTCATTGCTGATTAAGGATTTTATGGATACAAGAGTTCGACCTTCAGTTGGTGAACTTGAAATTGGTAGTGATTAATGACAGAGACCACAGACAATGCACTGTAGTAGGGATCTGGAAAGTCTTTAATAGTAATAATGGAGATTTTGGGACGTGTGTTGTTGTGTATTAGAAAGCATTGGATCATCTAATTTACGTCCGCACGAAATCATTTATTGAAAATCTCACGTTCCGACGTAGTGTTGTAAGTAATTAATTAGGCCGCGTCATGATATATGTTTGAGTCGCATAAAGGCGATAAGAATCGAAGACCCTCGTTATGAGGTTGGTTTGAATAAACAAATGGTGTATTTTGAGTATGTTTTATATTAAGTGCTAATGATCGCAAGTCAGAAAGCGATGTATATCGGTTGAATTATTTTTGTAGGTAGAAAATGACTTGTGCCTGCTGTTATTCTATGCCTAAATACGGGTTTTTTTTGATGGGTGAAAATTGTGAAATTATTTGAAAGTAGAAATGATTAGGAATTTAAGGTGGGATTAGAATGGTATTGTATTTGATTTGTGATGATTGATGTGGAGTATTTTTTGAAATTGTGTAAGGAAGGAATGTCAGGTCGTTGTAATGTTGATCATTTGTTTTTGTGAGAAAGTAGGAATTGAGTTAATGGTGTTGAATTGAGAATCGTTAGATTTATGAAAAAAGGAACAGTGATATTAGGTTCATAGCTCACATGGAGTATTGTCGAAAACATTTTAATTATGGGATTTTGCTATATTAACTCCATAGAGTGTTTTACCAACAAAGTGAGTTATCGATTTTGTGGATTTTTGAAGTATTTTAGACCTTGAAAGAGAAAGGGACGAAAGGATTGTAAAATGAAAAACTGGATGGTAGAGCCATGACAACAGTTTTTGAAGAATTCGTGATAAAAGTTGGTTGTACATAGCTCCTAGACTGTAAGTGGGTGTATGAATGATAATGATGGAATTAGAGGCGTAGAATTGTTATAGTTATCGAATAGGATATGTGTAAGAGAATCAGTTGTTTGGAATTGATACCTGAGTGATATTGGGGATGATATATATTGTTTGAAGATTGATAGAGTCAGGGAGCGTCCGCCCAAGCCATTAGGTTTAAGATAGTTATGGGACCGCCGTCATAGACATCGTATAAATTTTGATTGTCTGATTAATAGCCAATAATGTGAAAACTAGTTTGTGAATTATGAATAATGAGTTAATTGGTAATGTGATTGGAGGAGGATTGAAAAGGAGTGATGGGATTATCTACACTTGTAGGGTTGAATAATTATTTACGCGGTTAATTTTGGGAAAGGGTTGGTGTATATGTGAGATTTAATTGAAAAATATGGTGATGATGGTAACAATTTGGAAGTTATTTCATAGGGCGGTGAAGACCATTGATGTTTTTGAATATGTTTTTGGTAGTAGGTTTTATGACGTACGGTGTTGTGTTTAGGAGTTATTAGATTAATAGGTTAGTGATGTTTTATGTGGGGTTATTGGGAATTATGAAGTTTGAAGTAGTTTTGATGATATGAATGGTGTTGGGTAGTTAAAGAAACGTGTATAATATTTTGAGAATTGGTTGGATTATGGTCAGGTTTTGTGGAGAAGTGAGATATTTTAAAAGATTTGTGATTGGTGAGGGTACATGATTATGTTTGGTGTATATTACTTGATGAGTATGCTCGTTTAAGTTATGGATAGTTATTTGTTGTAAAGTTTGGTAGCCTAGGTAGAAGTATTTTGTTATCTTGGAGAGTTTTTTGTATGGGTTAGGATGATCGTATTATAATTATGTTTTTAGGTATGTATGGTTGATGACAATGTTATTATATCTGTTGATTTTAGTTTATGAGTCTATGAAGATTTGGATAAATAGTAGATTGGGGGACCAGAAGTGTTACTTCTGATCTTCATTTTTAAGTGGTACTTTATAACAATATTATATTGGGATATGGAGTCCGTATAATTAATATTACTATGTGACTATTAGAGGATTGAAGGATGATGTAAGGTAATTATATATCCGAAGTGATTGATTGGGTAAAAGTTGCTGCTTTCATTCAGAGTTAAGTATTTATATTGTCATATTTTATAATAATGTATTAATATATACTATAAAGGTTTGGCAGGGAATATATGATATAATATATTTATATATATTGATAATGTTTTATATATTTAGATGTATATTAAGTCATATAATGGATATAATGATGACCGAGTTTTGTTATGTTGATCGTACTGTCATTTTATCGGTAGTTTGGTATTGTATGATGGTGACGATGAGTACTATTTTGATACACTATAATTGTAAGTTATGTTATATGGTTTGTTATATTAGATTGCTATAGTGAGCTTGGTGTGAGCTGGAGATGGTTAGGTAGTTAGTTTGCAGAGACGTGCGATGTAGTAAGTCATTGTTAGATTTAGTTCTATAATGGGATATGTGATTTGTTCAGTGAAAGTGATTAAGGTCAGGATGAGGAAACTGACGTGCAAGAGATGAGAAAATCTCTCTCGTCTAAATTGAATAATTGAGATCTGATCATGGTATACGACTTGTTGATGAGGTGCGCAGTATTTTAATAATAGTTTATGGTAGAGGGAGAGGAAGTATTAAATAAATAAGCTGTCAAGATTGAGAGTGTGTAGTGGGTGTAGAATTCATACATGACGGAAGTAGATGAAATAGCGAGTGGCACTGATTTGATGGTAGGCTACAATAGATCGGAAGATTTTAAGATAGGATAGTTTGAATGTAGAGTGATGTTTGGCAGGAATGGGATCCTTAAGCAGAGAGATCTTGCTGGTATCCCCTCAGAGGGCTCCCCCCCCCCCCCCCCCCCCCCCCCCCCCCATAGGGAGATATGGTTTAGTATAGTCCTACCTTGGACAGTGGTTGGTAAGTGGGAATGGGTGATAAGATTTTTGAAGACGAAGGGGTGAGGTAGCCGTAACGTGGATTTGATATAGAGTTTTGCGAGAGGTAGGGGGTTTTAGGAAGATCGGATGATTTATTGCTCTCTTATCTTATATTAATAGTGGTGTTAAGGAGAGAGGAAGTATTAACGTGATAGGGAGAAGTGAGTTTAGCGAAAGTTGTATGGATTAGACCCCGATAGGCATTATGAGAGCTACTGAGGGGGGATTTGAATAATGTAAAGGATGATTCGTTGATGATATCTAGGGGGATTAATTGAGGTGGGATTTTTAGGAAGTAAGGATAAGTTGGGAGAGATGTAATGAGGATTTTTTAGAGGAGTTTATATATAGAGAGATGGAAGATGGTAGGAATAGGGGATGGAGGAGGTGGATGATATAGGTAAGTGATAGGTGAGTTAGAAGTTAAGTATTTTATGGTTCATGAATATGGGGGAGAGGAAAAGAGGCAAGTGAAGACATAAGACAGTTTACGATGGTGAGGTGTGGATTTTTGAAGATGCTGATAGGGGGTGAAAATTCCGGATTTGAAGTGAGTTTGGAAGTGTAATGAGGGGATTGGAAGGGTATTATGTTATACAAAAGTAGATGGTAGCCAGGGATAGGAATGTGTTTAATAAGAGTTTGGGATGGTATGGGGATAAGATGTCCCCCTGTTAATATGTCGTTTAGTGATAATTTAGATGTCTGAAACATTTTAGTCCATTGGTTCGTGATCAGATGAGGTGGGGGTCATGGATAGGGGTACTATGGGTCAGACATGGGATGACAAAAAGGGATATTCGGGATGTATAAGGATTATTAAAAGGTCAGACTTGGTATAGGCTGTCTAGTTGTGGTAGAGGAGATTGGAGGAATGTTTGTATGGGTTTGATGAAGATAAACTAGGGGAAGTGAAGTTTTGTCACTTGAATAGGTGAAAGATGGAATTAAGAGTTAGTTTATATGGGATATGAGGATAAGAGAGATGGGATGAGAGGCATATGTGAAGGGTAAGAAAGTAAATGTAGGGAAGAATGTGATGGATTTATATGATTTGTCTGGGAGTGGGGAGTGGGGGGGAGGAGTGAGGTGTGTGGATAGTTGTGAGGATAGAGATGAGGTGGGTTTGGAGGAGGGGATGAAAGAAGGGTAATATCAGGACATTTGAGTAGGATTGGAATATTCAGGTAGGAAGGGGTGATGATAGGAGGGAAGAGAACCAGGATGGGAGGGGGGAGGAAGAGTGATTGGGAGTGAGGTTGTTGTGTGGAAAGGTGAAGGAAAGTGTGGAGTTGATATGTTTTGTATGTTAGGTAGGATTAAGTATTTTGATTTTATATTGTATGAGGGATTGAGGAAGTACCTTTTAAATTTTGCATTTATCTGGCTCAGTGGGGATTTGTAATAGTAGATATAGAGATTGTAATGTTGTAGGGATATGAGTTTTTTAATAAGTTATTAGGTTTGATGTGAAGGGGGTTGATAAGGAAGTTGATTATGATAATGACCAGTTTGATTAGGGGAGGCTAATTTATTTTTGAGCACGAGGCCCGAGGAGGGTTTTTTTTGATAGAGAGATTTAATTTTTATTTTTTTTTATTAGAGTAACCCCCGCATGGCCCGATTGGGGTATGACGTGTGAAATTATTTTTTAGTATTTTTTGTATCAGCTAGGTAGTAGGCGCTGATTAAGTATTTTAAGAATAGGGCTTGATTTTGGGTGTTATTAATTATGACTTAGGGTCCATCTGATTTATATTTCCTGATGTGGTAGATTATTTATGGTAAATGCTTGGTTTTTGTAGGTTTATCCTAGCTATCTTTAAGTCGGTACAGGATGATATTTATAAGGAGTGAATGAGGAAGAGAGTTGGTGGTATTCTTGGGTAAGATTAAGGAGAATGTTCCTCTAGATTTGACGTACCCTGAAATGGTCCCCCCATATTTTACTTGGACCCCCAGACGATGATACCCCACGTATAAAATAGAATAGTGGCTTTCGGATACGGGGGCAACTATCGTGCTTGTGTATCCGTTTGATTATTGGGCTGATGTGAAGAAAAACTATCGTAGGTTGGAGTGTAGGTAGTATTGAGACGGAATGATTGTTGGTTGGGTTTGTAAATGATAAGGAGTTAGTGATGTGGATAGTTACAGTATGGACAAGCCTCCCTAAGAAACTGTTTGTGGGTAGTTGGGGGAATTGTGATATAGGGTTTGTGTAGAGGATAAGGTGGAGTATTTATTGGGGGACGTTGTTGGTAGGGGGGGGGGGAATAGGATAGCTATAAAGTTGACTGTATGAACTATCCTAAAAATGAGGTGGCTAGGAAGTTATGGGTGAATAGGTGTTCGGGGGAAGCAGTTGAGATATGGATAATTGGAGAGGAGGGGATAGGTAGAGGATAGGTATCCTGTTTAGACGGAGGTGAATTTGTTTTTTGATAGGTAGGGTTTCTGTATCTAGGGGGAAAGATATATTGAAGGTATGTTGTTTTTATTGAAGTTTTTTATGAGGTTGGGTGAAGTATGTTTTATATTGTGAGGAAGTTGTTTATGGGGCTTTTAGGAATATAGCATGTGAGGGGTCTATGACTGGTCTTTACAGGAGGGGACGATGAAGGTGAGCGGAGTTTACGTGCTAGAATTTGGTGGGGTTATGGATTAGGGAAGTAATGTGATTATAAAGAGGTTTCGTTGGGGGATTATCAGGAATATATTATTTGTGGGGGGGTTAAGGGGAGATTAATGAAACTGAAAAAAAGACGAAGGAATGACACTAAAATAAAAAAGTTTTTGAGCCCCCTACGATAATTTTTTTTTCTTCTGAATTTTTTTTTAGGACAAGACACCACCAGATAGTTTTATTAAAAAATGTGGAGTCGATTAAAAGGTCATAACCTGGAACACACAAATGTAGGTGTGGAGTGACGATGTGTATGTGAGGGATTTTTAGGGAAAGGCGATGTTTACAGTATCGATAGGGGTGAGTGATCTGTAATGCCTATGCAGAGGTTTGCCCCGCCCATGTGATGTTAGGGATAAAGTCTCGGGCTTGTAGAGTCGTGAATTAGTAGAGTTGGTGAGTGAAGTTGCTAGCACACTAAGCAAAGCTAGAAGTGAAAGGGGGAGGAGGAGTCAGGTTTGATTTTTGTAGATTAGAGAGTGTAATTAAGGGTCCAGATAGAGAGTGAGGGAATGGTGGTAGTGTGAGGAAAGAAGATGGTTTAAGTGCTTTGGGGTTTATAGCTAGTTGATGAATTTAGAATTGGATGTTCATTTGGCGTAAGGTTTATAGTTTTGATGGAAAGATGTAGGGAAGGGAGAAATCGAAGGGTGGATGGGGGGGGGTAGGATTAGGGTAATTTTTGGGGGTGTGGTGGAGAAGGGATAGGAAGAGGGAGTCCTTTATGGATGAACCCCTTGAGAGTTGAGTTATTTTTTTCATTCTGTATATTTCATCCTCCCTAATGAGGGTATCGTATAGAGATGAGATATAGTAAGATTGCTTTGAGAGATATGAATTGGGGAAAGATGTTGTGTTAGAATACGAAGGGTGGATGAGGATTAATGAGTCGAAGGGGAGAATGAGGAAGTGGGTTAAGAAGGAGAAGTGAATGATTGGAGATAATGATTAGGAAATTTTTTGTGGAGGGATGAGTGTTGAATGGTCCCAGAAATAGGAGATACTTGTTATTTGGGAAGGATTTAAAGGAGAAGGTGACTTGGCGAGGAAGATTTGAGTGGGTGGGTTAAGAAGAGAATTGTGATATCGAGGGAAATGGATTTATTAGTAGTCTGTTGAAGTAAGGAAGGGGAAATTGTTAGATGAAAAGTGGTGACCGGAGTGAGGGACGTATATTTTGGATTTTGAGGTTAGGAGGGGGTGGGCGGGAGGGGAGAAGAGGGAGATGGATATGGGAAGTGTTATGAAGATGAGGAAGGGTAGAATTGTGATGGGAATGAATGAGAGAGATGTGTGGAGAGGGTGTAGGGGTTGAGAGATGTTGAAGATTGAGGAGAGAGGAAATGAGGAGGAGGGGTATATTGGATGAGGTGAGATAGGATGTGCTTTAGGGGGGTGGTGAGGGATCTCGGTTTTCGTGGTGGGGAGTGGGAGATTGTTGAAATTGTGGTATTGATAGAATTTAGTGTGAGGTTGGAGAGAGCGGAAGTGGAGGGTTGATGTGAATATATTAAGGGAGAGGAGGGAAAGAGGGGGGGATGATTGTAGATATTGATTAGAGGGGAGGTTGGGAGGGGTGGGGGGAGGTGATGTTTGGGGGTGGGAGTGAGATTGGGGGGGGTGTATAGGGGAGAGGATTGATTGATATGATAAGAGGAGAAAGAGGGTGTTAGATGAAGATGGTAGGATGAAGATAGGGTTGGAGGTGAGGTTGATTTATGATAATGGTGAGATGTTAAGAAGGTGGTGTTAGGAGGGGGGAGAAAGTTGGGGTTGTAAAGGTGATGGGATGTTTATTTGAGAGGGGGGTGGGTGAGAGTGTGTTTCGGGGGGGAGGGATGTGGTATTTTAAAATGTGTAGGTTTGATGGGAATTGAGTGTGTGGAATTGTTTTAGGAATGGTATGGTGGGTAGGGAATGTGTTATTTGGATAGTTTGGGTTTTTTGTGAAGGGTGGTGATTGTGGGGGGGTGAAGTGATGTTATACAGTGAAAGGTTGGGATATACATATTTATTGGGGGGTGTTTTTTTTATGGGGTTATTGATTGGAGGATTTTGTTTGTGGTGTTGTTGGAAAGTCGTGTTGGGGGGATTTTAAGAGTTTAAGGAAAATGTTTGGGTGGTTGGTGGGGGGTTTTGTGGGGAATGATTGGATAAATATGTGGATGGGGATTAGTGTTGTGTGAATGTGGAGTGGGAGGTAAGATGTGAGATTGAAGAGGGGAAATGTGTAGGGTGTATTTTTTGGAATAGGGGGTGATTTATTACGATGAAAATTAATGTTGGAAAGGGTTTTTGGAATGAGGTGGATTGAATGTAGTAGAGACAAAAAGTGATTTAAAAAAAAGATTATTGTAACACACACACACACACAACAAACATTGTAGAAGGAAAACACAATTTAGATGGGAGAATATTGAACAGGGTGACCAACAAATCCAAGATGCTTCTAACCCAAAGCCTGTTAAAGAATGGAAAAAAAAAGAATGGACAAGAGTTCAAAAAAAAAGGATGGAAGGCGTTAAAAATTTTATTGGTTTGGAAAATCATAATGCTATGCAAAAGAAACCCCCCCCCTAAAATGACAGGATGAGATTATAATGAATGAACCAAAGGATGGGGAGTTGGAAAGGGAGCAACCAAAACAATACAGCCTTTGAAATCGTGAGTTGTAATGGGGGACCTTGAAAGCAGTACGGATAATGTGAAGAAGGGTGGCTGGTATGGGGGTGAAACAACGAACATAATGAAGCTTGTGATTTAAAATAATTGGCCAGCAAAGTGAGCTAAATGTCCCGCTGGTAAATGACGGTCATTAAACAATAAAAAAGAATGTATGACACGATGAGCAAATAAATCCACGGTGAAATTAATTGAAGTTTAACCAAGGCAGAATCTCTAATGAGCATGCATGGAAATGATGTTGAGTGAAAAAATTGAATAAATGAGTTAAAGGATACGCAAAAGGAATAGAATGAAGTTTTTGGAAAAGATTAATAAAATGGATTGGTTGAAAATAGGTATGAAAAAAGAAGATGATTAAAAAATAAAATAAAATAGAATACAACCAAAAATGGCGGCGTAGGGCGAAAAGTGTATTAAAGAAACGCCAATTCGATAATATAAAAGGTGATCAAGGAAAAAAAAGGTAAAGTGAAGGATCATATATGGAATCAAGGAAAAAAAGTGTAAAAAAATGAATACATAAAATGTGAAAAGAAATGAAGGAAAGTTTCTCATGTACGAGAATATATCATGTATTCGGCTGCCCACAGTTTACGCTAACAAGCATCTGATAAAATGAACTTACTGATTTGACTAAGATAAAATCAAAAAGAACATTTATGGGAATTCTAAAAAAAACTGGATGTGAAAGGAAAGAAGGAAATAAAACTGAAAAAGAGATGAACAAATGGATATTATAAATGAGCTGATGACTGATAAAGGTCAAAAATAAAGTCGACCGCAGAAAGATCGGCTGAACAATCGTCAACTGTTCGGGAAAGATTTTTCAGGTCTAGGTTTAAGCTGTGACGTCAGTACCCTCCGATACGTCCGCGCTATGAGTATATAAACGTATCGGTAAAAACTAGAGAGATACACAACGAAAGAGGTTTGAGACAGACTGGAGGCAGAGTTTCGCCACTACCCATGAATTGTGAGCGGATCGCCAGAAACATTGTTCAGTCCAGTATCTGAAGTCTGAGGGTAAGCGAAATTATGATAACTACCGTGTATAATATTTGTTATTTCAGGTTCATATAGAATTCACAAAATATGCCTGTATAATAGTCATTGATATAATGTATTGTATTTTTAATATGATCTAAACATGTGCATTGTGGATGATTGTTGCTTGTACAAAAATTAATCACAAATAGCCCCACAGCCTAATGAAGATATATTTATCATATTGCTTTATCGCTTACGAAGATAAAGGCAGTCCCATGGCAGAGATTGTCATAGGGAAATGAAGTGTTAGAAACTTCATCATGGAAGATCCCAGTACGAGGTTAAGGTGACTAGTCCCCTTCCTCACTGCCTTTGCCTTCCCTAGTTCGAGCGCACAACTTTGTACCCATTTACAGCTGGGGAAAAGGGAGTGTTCCCCAGCCAGGTTTCAATTCCAAAACTATGTAATTGTACTACCGAAGAAAGCAACTTGATCGCGTGGTCACTCTCTTTATTTATGTAATAATTTTGTGTAGATGCTAAGAATAGCATCAGATTTGAATTTGTACTTGATATGATTTGGAAGGATCAAGTTATAGAATATGAAGGGATGTATAGGTGCGGAATAAACCAGATGATGTTTATTACTGATATGTTAATATTAATTCTGTATCATTGAAATGATGTTACTTGCTATGACTGTATAACTTTGACACCTGATGACTGACTTGTCTGACTTATGTGCTAGTCAGTTACACTTAATTGAAATGTTAATATTAATGCTATATCACTGAAATGATGTCCTTACTTACTATGATTGTATAACGGTGACATCTGATGACTGACTGGTCTGACATCTGTGCTAGTCAGCTACAAGTCTAGCCAGATACTAGCCAAGGCTGATATGTTGCAGGTTCCTTGAAATAACTCGAACCAGACTGTCCAGTATCAGAAGCCTGTGTCGTTCATCAGAGGCAATCCCACAAAAGTGCAGGACCCCAAAGAGTGAACTTCAACTGGTCATTGGCATCCCTACTGTTGGGCCTACCAAGTCTGATATCAGCAAAGGACAGTTCAGTGTCAGCAGTATCAAGTTGAACAGATAAGTGTCAGTTAAGACACTGACCACCAATATATATAAAACAGCTAATAGTGAAACTCCATAGTTCAGTCAACTGATGACAATTAATTGGAAAGTCAAGAGACTAAAAACAGTGATTGCAGGTTGCAGTAACTTTAATATTCAAGATCTTGAAGTCTAAACAGACACTAATAGAAATTGTGTGAATACTTTTATATATATATATGTGTATGCTCTTTTCCAACTAGTAGAAATAGAATATTAGTGTAATTATTAAACTATTTTAACTGTACCTGAGGATTTATTCACTTCTTCCATTTGTGGTTTCAGTGAATGTACATTTTACTTATCCCCTAGAATATAAGTAATCATAAGATAGTCATAGGGAGGAGACACCTTAAATCCTGGTACTACTTCTTACCAACTGGGCCAGGGTTTTCACAGTCTGACTATTTTTATGATAACAATACACCAGTGCTTATTTCTAAGACTGGGGTATTACTTGTAAGGTCAGAACTCTTTACTGGCATACTCTTACATAAATATATAATTTTAAATAACCTCCCGCTACAGTGGAGGCTCGTCTGCGGGATATATCTTTCATATTCCTGGGCCAACTTTCTATTTCTGCTGTGTAGAAAATTTTGTTTTGTAAAATTTTTTGGAAAGAGTAACACAGTAGGAAATAATTATATTTTTAGGAGTACCATTGAGTACAGATAAAGAAAGCTGTTTCATATATGGTGAAGTCAGTTTAATTAACTTTAATTTTAACTAAGTTAATTATATTGTAGTAAATTAGTTTGAGTAAGATCACTTGCCCTACTAGACTACAGATACATCATGGCTGACTTGGTCAAATTTAGGTCTGCTACACTGCAGGTGGGAAAAGAGCTTGGCATGGATGGTGACGCTCTGATCCGGTATGTCACGACGGAATGTGAAAAGTACACCGAGAGAGAAGCAAAGAAATTAGAAGCAGAGAGAGAGAGAAACCAAAAAACAAGAAGGAGAGAGAGAGCCAAGAAATTAGAAGCGGAGAGAGAAGCCAAGAAATTAGAAGCTGAGAGAGAAGAAAGGAGGTTACAAGCAGAGAGAGACCATGAGCTGAAAATGAGACAGCTTGATCTTGAACTTCAGGCTGGGACTATCACCCATGGTAATAGCTCACCTCATTCTGCGAATAGCTCTTTTCAGAACACAGCAAATGGGGCCATGAACTTCCACCTAGATCCATTTGTTGAAAAGGAGGACGCAATTGAGTCGTACCTGGATAGGTATGAAAGGCTAGCCTCTACATATGGACTGGAAAAGGAAAAATGGAGTCTAAAGTTATCCCAGGGATTGAGAGGTATTGCATATGATGTGTTTCTGAAACTCCCAAAAGAAGATCAGGAAAATTATGAAATACTAAAGCAAGCCTTACTGATCCGGTATGAAAAGAACTCTGAGGCATATAGGAAGAAATTTAGAACTTCTAAACCTCTACCTGGAGAAACATATAACCAGTTCTCAGCTAGGCTAGAAACGTATTTGTTGAAATGGAGTAGTTTAGGTAAGTATCAGAAAACCTACGAGGATCTGAAAGAAATGGTTATGTTAGAGCAAGTGAAAGATTCCATGTCTCAAGAAATGAGGAAATTCCTTATGGAACAAGGAGCAGAGAGGCTGGAAGACATTTTGAAATGTGCAGAGAGATACCAAGCAGCTCAAGCTGAATTGGTAGGAACAAAAAGGAAGCAGGTAGAAGGATATAAGCCACCACCGCAGAATACCCAGTTTGACCAGATGGATCAACCATACAGAAACAAACAAAGATTTGATAATAAGGACAAGAACCCTCAGACTCAGGAAAATAAACCCTACAAACAGGGAGATAAGTGGTGCAAATTTTGTAAGATGAGCAACCACAACACTGATGAATGTGGGAGGAAAAAAACCCCTTCATCATGCTGCATGTCTACAGGTGAGGACTTCTGTTAGGAAGGAACTGACTGTGAGTCAGAATAGCCTCCATCACCCACCTACCCAGGAGATAGTGACTGTGAATGGCAAACAAGTCACAGGAATGTATGACACAGGTTTGTCCTATGACGCAGTCGTGTGTGCATCTCTGGTGTGCCCTGAACAAATCACCACAGAAACAGTAGACATTCAAGGGCCACTAAAAGGAACATCACCCCTTACTTTACCCATAGCAAAGATTCATGTCAGTTGTCGCTATGTGGAAGGGGAGATAAATGCAGCAGTGTTAGATGATCCCTTTTACCCCCTAATGTTGGGGCGTAAATATGTTTTCTTGGGAGACCCTGTAAAACCTATGGTTATGGCAGAAATCCAGACCAGGTCTGACTCCAGGAACATAGAGAGGGACACCAAATTAACATTTCATTCGACTGAAATGAAACGGGCTCAAGAAGCAGACAGCACATTGAAGCCTTGTTTTGGCAAATTGAACAAAAACATAAACTCCAAGGAAAGGACATTTCTATATGGAACATGGACTCTTGTACAGGAAAGCTGGCAGAGGGACGAAAAGTCATGGTCAAATTGTTGTACCATCCACCTATAGGAATAAGGTTATAGGCTGGGGACACATATCAACTTTGAGTGAACACCTGGGTAATGGTGCCACAAAACAAAGAATAGCCACCCAGTTCTACTGGCCAGGTATTACGGAAGACATAAATCAGTATGTAAATTCCTGTCCAGAGTGCACCTATGTAGATTCAGAAAGTCGACGGAAGAGTCTTCATCAAAAATCTACAAGCAAACCAGCAATCAGGGGTACTCCCGAGATTTGCACGGGAGGGGAAAGGAAACATCCCACACAGGTTCAATTGCAGTCTGAACCCCATGCGCTGGAAAAAAGGAACAAATCACGTAGCGAAAATCAAACACCTACGGATTTGCGAGGGAAAAACCACATCCAACTATCAACGAAAAGAGGGCGGTAAACTTCATGGGAAACCTACCGACCCCGTTTCACCAGCAGTAAGAGCCTGGATGAAAAGCCGAACAGGAAGGAGAGAGATAGTAAAGGATGAATATATTCTTGGAAAACAGAATGTGGGCGCAGATTTTCTAAGTCGTCATCCCACAGAGCTTGAGGAGGATAGAAGGAAGGAAAACTAACCTCGGAATGGTCGATTTGCAATTGTCTTGTACCCAATAGTTAAGCTAGATATCATCCAGCTTAAAATATGGGGGAGCTATGTCGCAAAATTGGTTTCAAGTCATTGCAAACGGGTTCAGTAGATTTATAAACCCTTCAACGATCGATTGACCGCTTTCAAAATGGCGGCGTATCAGCGAAATGTGTATCAGACAGAGGAAATCGCCAACGATAAATAAAAGCAGAAGGGAATCAGTATGAAAAGGATTTTACATTTTAGTACAGGGAAGGATTGTGTATAACTGCATATAAGAAGGAACGGTAGGAAGTTCTCATTTACGGAGATATATGCGTATTTCGGCTGCCCACAGTTACGCTAACAGCTGGTAAACCCACTTCTGTTCTAAATATTAAAATCAACAAATAACAGTTTGGGAAATTACAGGGATAGGAAGATAGAGATTTATCGGCTGGATAAAACTAGATAAGATGGAACAATATGGATATTATATATGCTGAGAATGAGAAAGGCAAAATTTCAGTCGACGCGCAGATCGGCTGAAATCACTGTTCGGGAAAGATTTTTCAGGTCTAGGTTTAAGCTGTGACGTCAGTACCCTCCGATACGTCCGCGCTATGCGTATATAAACGTATCGGTAAAAACTGGAGAGATACACAACGAAAGAGGTTTGAGACAGACTGGAGGCAGAGTTTCGCCACTACCCATGAATTGTGAGCGGATCGCCAGAAACATTGTTCAGTCCAGTATCTGAAGTCTGAGGGTAAGCGAAATTATGATAACTACCGTGTATAATATTTGTTATTTCAGGTTCATATAGAATTCACAAAATATGCCTGTATAATAGTCATTGATATAATGTATTGTATTTTTAATATGATCTAAACATGTGCATTGTGGATGATTGTTGCTTGTACAAAAATTAATCACAAATAGCCCCACAGCCTAATGAAGATATATTTATCATATTGCTTTATCGCTTACGAAGATAAAGGCAGTCCCATGGCAGAGATTGTCATAGGGAAATGAAGTGTTAGAAACTTCATCATGGAAGATCCCAGTTTACGAGGTTAAGGTGACTAGTCCCCTTCCTCGCTGCCTTTGCCTTCCCTAGTTCGAGCGCACAACTTTGTACCCATTTACAGCTGGTAAAATGGAGTGTTCCCCAGCCAGGTTTCAATTCCAAAACTATGTAATTGTACTACCGAAGAAAGCAACTTGATCGCGTGGTCACTCTCTTTATTTATGTATTAATTTTGTGTAGATGCTAAAAATAGCATCAGTATTTGAATTTGTACTTGATATGATTTGGAAGGATCAAGTTATAGAATATGAAGGGATGTATAGGTGCGGAATAAACCAGATGATGTTTATTACTGATATGTTAATATTAATTCTGTATCATTGAAATGATGTTACTTGCTATGACTGTATAACTTTGACACCTGATGACTGACTTGTCTGACTTATGTGCTAGTCAGTTACACTTAATTGAAATGTTAATATTAATGCTATATCACTGAAATGATGTCCTTACTTACTATGATTGTATAACGGTGACATCTGATGACTGACTGGTCTGACATCTGTGCTAGTCAGCTACAAGTCTAGCCAGATACTAGCCAAGGCTGATATGTTGCAGGTTCCATGAAATAACTCAAACCAGACTGTCCAGTATCAGAAGCCTGTGTCGTTCATCAGAGGCAATCCCACAAAAGTGCAGGACCCCAAAGAGTGAACTTCAACTGGTCATTGGCATCCCTACTGTTGGGCCTACCAAGTCTGATATCAGCAAAGGACAGTTCAGTGTCAGCAGTATCAAGTTGAACAGATAAGTGTCAGTTAAGACACTGACCACCAATATATATAAAACAGCTAATAGTGAAACTCCATAGTTCAGTCAACTGATGACAATTAATTGGAAAGTCAAGAGACTAAAAACAGTGATTGCAGGTTGCAGTAACTTTAATATTCAAGATCTTGAAGTCTAAACAGACACTAATAGAAATTGTGTGAATACTTTTATATATATATGTGTATGCTCTTTTCCAACTAGTAGAAATAGAATATTAGTGTAATTATTAAACTATTTTAACTGTACCTGAGGATTTATTCACTTCTTCCATTTGTGGTTTCAGTGAATGTACATTTTACTTATCCCCTAGAATATAAGTAATCATAAGATAGTCATAGGGAGGAGACACCTTAAATCCTGGTACTACTTCTTACCAACTGGGCCAGGGTTTTCACAGTCTGACTATTTATATGATAGCCATACACCAGTGCTTATTTCTAATGACTGGGGTATTACTTGTAAGGTCAGAACTCTTTACTGGCATACTCTTACATAAATATATAATTTTAAATAACCTCCCGCTACAACGACCTCACAGCGATATGCACGACCTCACCACGATATGCACGACCTCACCACGATATGCACGCCCTCACAGCGATATGCACGACCTCACCACGCTATGCACGACCTCACCACGATATGCACGACCTCACAGCGATATGCACGACCTCACCACGATATGCACGCCCTCACAGCGATATGCACGACCTCACCACGATATGCACGCCCTCACAGCAATATGCACGACCTCACCACGATATGCACGCCCTCACAGCGATATGCACGACCTCACCACGATATGCAAGACCTCACCACGATATACACGCCCTCACAGCGATATGCACGACCCCACAGCGATATGCACGCCCTCACAGCGATATGCACGACCTCACCACAATATGCACGCCCTCACAGCGATATGCACGACCTCACCACGATATGCACGACCTCACCACGATATGCACGACCTCACCACGATATGCACGACCTCACCACGATATGCACGACCTCACCACGATATGCACGACCTCACCACGATATGCACGACCTCACCACGATATGCACGACCTCACCACGATATGCACGATCTCACCACGATATGCACGACCTCACGTTGGTCACCTCTTACGTCATGATCCTTTGCTTTCTTTGTCACCTCACAGCCCTCCCCTCCCACCACGAGCACTAAATATGACTGAGATATAAAATATCTACCTAAAAACCACTCAGAGCTAGCTTTTTCGGTCTTCCGTCGTCTGTCGTGATCCTGCATGTGCTCTGGCAAAGGCAAGGAGTGTCTGACCATCGCTCCGTACAGTCCATACTCGGCCATGATGGAGCTGCCACCCCAAATCAAACACATTAAAATAGGATAAAAGCATGTCACAGTGCTGTCTAATCCAAATATAAATTATTAGGTAAATATGTACTCGAAATCCCCCCCTTGTTTTCTGCTTCGTCTGCAAATTGTAACGCTTTCACGTTGATAGTAAAGCTTACTGTATTATTACCCGCCTTCTTCAATGAAACGTGTGCTGTATTTCTTGGAAAAGCATTGAGACGTACTGCGTAATGACCTAAATTAACCCTAACATTAATTATACTGCGTTACCAAAACGAACGAACAGATGGACTAAAGGGATAAAAAGAGAAGGGAGAGGCAGAAAGCCGAACACTAAACCCGCTTCGCGCGATACACAATTACTACCATCACGCGTGTAAGTCTACATGCACTAATTTTTTTTCAGACGGACAGTGATAAAATACACTACCCTTTCCCAGAGTTAGGTTTATAAATCATAACAGACTCTTATTAGAAAAGACAACATTATATGGGTTTACGTTTGAACACATAACAGTACCCAGACAGCACATCTTCTAAACAGGAGATAGAAGAAATTGCATATTTTGAACGCAGCCACGTAGCTCCTTTAAATTAGTATTTTTGGGTTCCTTAGGGTTTGCTGACAAATAATATGTAAAACGTTACGCAAATAGTCCAGGAATTAATAAATTATACCCAAAATAAAATATTGGGGGTGCCTGACAGCATAAAATCATTTCTGCTCATAAAATTTTTTTTATAACGTGTTTGAAAAAACCTTACGTTACATAAATAGCCTACCATGTAAACTCCAAATTGATTGGAGCGCAACAAATGAAAGCCTAACCACGATTGGTCGGGCTATAAATACTATCTTGGTTGTTGGGGGAGACGGGAAAAGATAACATTTTTTCAAACACTTGTCGAAACGTGGCTCATTGGCCAGTCTCGCTGATATACACACTTGGGAGCGTTAGTTCGAGACCACTAATTCAAATAAGCTTGATAAAGCGACAGTACGTTGAAGCCAGCTCACATTTTTGCTAAAATAAAAGCCTGGAACATAGGCAGAACGGAATTTGTGCCAGTTTGTGCCAGAATTCATTGCTAATCAACGTATCTGTGTTTATTTCCATGAAATTGTGGTAAGCTTGAACCATTCAGTATCTTTTAATGAAAAATTGAATGTGAATTGTTGATTTATGCCTGTATATATATGTGTAGTTCAGTGGCAAACGTGAGGTAAAGCCTATAATGCTCCAGCCTGAACAGAGGGTGTCGGAGAGAAGTAAAACGGCATGGAATGGCCAAGTAGTACACTGACACCTGGATGATGGACTAGAAAGAAATAATGCTGGAAGTGCAGAGGCGTAGTAACCATTAAGAAGGGTAATACTGGAATAAAGTATTTCAAATGAAGCTGACTGTTGGCCTAACGCTCTGAACGCAATGTTTGTGCTGTATTGTGATCAGTGTAAAAGAGAATATAAATTAGTTATGAAGTAGAAGGTACATCCTTCTTGATTTCAGGGACAGTGGTCTTGATGGTAGTGAGCAGCACCTGGTCAGAGATTTGCTGAATCCAGAGTCGGACAGCATACTCCTTGGTCTTTTTAGCTATCAGTGAGGTGTCTCCTGAGCCCAGAGGAGAATTCGAGCAGAGGAGTCCTTTCCTGCCGCCATCACTAAAGATAAGCAGAGTTGGCCAGCTGAGCTCAACATTATGTCCCCTCATCTTGAACTGATTTTTTAAAATTAACATTAAGAGGGGAATTTACTTGTCTTAAAATCAGGAACTGTGAACATCTACAATAATGGTCCCTAAAGACAAACTATTGAAGTCATGATGACAAATACCAACAGAGCTTGAACAAAACAAAACCAGTATTACCTCATTTTACCACTACACAAATGACACACATAGAACATTGGTAATAATATATGTCACTACAATATTCATATTAAATACATTCTGTACATAACTTGTAATTTAAATTGATTGTGATTCCTGGTTCCCTTGTAGTTGAATCAGGACACATATTCATTCATGCCAGTAATGAATACATATTGTTATTTGAAACGTTACTAGTGACTTCTTTAAGATATTCTCATAGAGTGTTATATGTATGTGAGTGTCACAGTGTTGTTAAGAGTAGTGGATTAAATTAAATTGTTTATCTGTCTGTTGTTGTGACTTACACTTCACCATACACATACCCTAGACACATAACGTAGCATCACACTATTCCAGAATAATTCTGACTGAGATATATAGATATGTGGTAGCAAGTAAGGTTATATATATAATATACTACTCTTATTAGATATATATATATACCTTCACAGCTGATCTCAGTCAGTACACTAAGTCCCTTATAAGTATTTATAACTTCCCACTTCACCACATATATTGGGGTCTCGCTCTTGGGATTTTGAATCTTTAACTATTAAAAATATTGGGGATAATTCACTTCAGGGAATATAAGAATTAAAAGGTATCCTTGGGTGGAATTAAATAAGGTTGAGCTCACGGTGCCTGTGTTGTCCATTAGAGATTGAATTGTTGGTTAGACATTGTATTAAGTTACCTGATAGACAATGGCGGACCTGGCCAAATTTCGATCTGCTGCGGTTCAGACTGCAAAAGAGTTAGGATTAGATGGGCAAGTTATGGTTGCCTATGTTACTACGGAATGTGACAAATTTATTGAACGCGAAGAAAGAAGGTTTGAAGCCGAAAGAAGGTTAGAGGCTGAAAGGGAAATTAAGAAGTTACAATTTGAAGCTGAGGCTGAGACTAAGAGGTTGCAGATTGAGCTGAGGCTGAGACTAAGAGGTTGCAGATTGAGGCTGAGGCTAAGAAATTGGCAGCAGAAGAGAAGAAATTAGCTGCAGAAAGGGAAGCCGAGGAAAGAAGACAAGCTGCAGAAGAAAGAAGATTGACTGCAGAGAGGGAAGCAGAAAAGGAGGAGAAAAGATTACAAAGGGAACATGAATTACGACTAAGGGAGTTTGAGTTTCAAGGCCATGCTCCTGAAAATGGTGCCAGTCCCTTTGCCTCTGATGCTACGGTTACTCAAGGAGCCTCAATCTCAGCTATGAATTTTCATTTAGATCATTTTGTTGAGAAAGACGATGATATTGAGAGCTATATAAATAGGTACGAACTATTAGCTACCACGTATGGGTTGGAGAGAGAAAGGTGGAGCTTAAAGTTATCTCAGGGACTTCGTGGGGCAGCTTATGAAGTTTTTTGCAAAAATGAGCAGAGGTGATCAGGAAAATTATGACATGCTAAAGCAGGCTCTTTTGTTAAGGTATGAAAAGAATGCAGAGTTTTACAGGAAAAAATTTAGGAATGCTAAACTACTGTCAGGTGAAACCTATCACCAGTTCTCTGCACGAATAGAGACATACTTGGAGAAATGGACTTCTCTGGGGAAAACCCAAGATCTTAAGGAAATGGTCCTTATAGAGCAACTAAGAGAGTCCATGGCTCCAGACCTGAGAAAGTTTCTCATGGAACAAGGTGCAGAGAGGCTGGGTGAGTTGCTAAATGTTGCTGAAAGGTATCAAGCAGCTCAAGCAGAGGTAACAGGTAATAAAAAGAAACAGGTGGACAACTTTAGGGCACCACAGAACTTTAATAAATTTGATCCTAAGGATCAAAATAAAGGTAAGCACCAATTTGATAGGCCACGGTATGACAATAAAAATAAATTCCCACAATTCGATGAAAGGAAATATGATGAAAGAAAATCTTTCAACCAAGGAAAAAGGTGGTGTAAGAATTGTCAGATGGACAATCATGACACTGACCGTTGCAGAAGGAAACCTGTGTATATGGCAACCCTTCAGGTCAGG
Source organism: Oreohelix idahoensis (assembly GCA_024509875.1). Lineage (NCBI taxonomy): Eukaryota > Metazoa > Mollusca > Gastropoda > Stylommatophora > Oreohelicidae > Oreohelix > Oreohelix idahoensis. Next base: position 45,213 of record JAMPIV010019799.1, on the reverse strand, counting down.
TCGACCTCAAGACAGGAGGAGGATATTATGTTAGATACCACTCCAGAAGAGATGAGGAAGGCACAGGCTGGGGATAAAACACTCAAGCCTTGTTTCAGAAAATTGTCAACTTGTCATACAACTCCAGGCAAGGGAGATTTTTACATGAAAAACAAGTTGATGTATAGGAAGACTGGAGCTAGATCCCATGGTCACGGACAGCTGGTTCTTCCAAAAAGATACAGGACAGAATTAATAAGGAGCCTACATGTGAAACCAGATGGGGACCATGAGAAGATAGGTACCATCATTCAAAAGGTGGCTCACAATTATTATTGGCCCAAAGCAAGATGGGACATTGTGAATTTTGTAGAAAGGTGTAGCATAGCACATGAGGGAACACCCACAAGTGGGAACATGGATCAGGACCTGGACACGCCCCGGGCAAAATTAGGCCTGATAATAAAAAGAAATATAGATTTGATAAAGTGGACCAAATGGAATGGGAAGCCCCTTTTCACGGACAAGCTTCACTTAACTGTTTTACAATGGCCACTATGCGGAGAGTGCAAAAAGATGTCTTACCCCAGGATAAGCCGAAAATCCCTCAATCGGACTTAAACAAACTGGAGGAAGAAGATGTAGAGAGGAAATCTCTCATCAAGAATTTTAAGAGGGGAGACAGCCCCAAAAGAAAAATTGGTAGCGGTCGTTTTGTGAATGATAATTCTGGGAGGAAAAATCATCACTATAAAGCTTCAAGTGGAAGAGACCATACCGGTGCATGGACAAATAGGTCCACACAATTAAAGGTCCATATGTAGCTTTGTTAAGAACGTGGACTGATGAAAAGGCAGAGGAAAACATTACATCTTCATACCAGTATGTGAATGAGCTGACCACTCGGTTAAAAACTGGCTGGAAACTTGCCAATGAAAATTTGAAACAAGCCAGGAAGAAACATGCTGCCTATTATAACAGGAAGGCGAAAGACAGAAATTTGGCTGTGGGAGAGAAGGTACTGCTTCTTTTGCCCGGGAGTCAGAATAAGTTACAAATTGGATGGCAGGGTCCATATACAGTTCTAGAGAAGGTGTCTAGAACAAATTATAAGATAGATAAGAAGGGGAAAGAAAAAATCTATCATGTGAATCTCCTGAAGAAATATTTGGAAAGAGAACATCAGGAAGAGACACACTTGTTGACCTTGTCCATCGCCATGGAGATGAAAAAAAGGAACCACTTTCATCATTTGAATATCCATTACACCCCTGTGAGACAGCAGCACAGGTGAAAATCAGTACACATTTAACGAAAACTCAGAAAGAGAGAGTGCAACAGGTTCTAAATAATCATGCAGAGGTGTTAACAGACCGACCAGGGCATACAAACCTATTGGAATATGATATGAAATTAATAGACTCCACACCTGTCTGTATGAAACCATATTCGATTCCGTTTGCTAAGGAAAAAGCTTTGAAGGAAGAGATAGACTATCTGTTGAAGGAAGGAATTATTTCGCACAGTGAGTCTTCGTATAGTTCCGGTGTTGTACTTTTAAGGAAGCCCTCTGGAGAACATAGACTCTGTATAGATTACAGGAGACTGAATGCTATTACAGAAGGACAGGTGGATCCATTGCCGGATACAAATCAGCTGTTTGCCAGACTAAATAAAGCTAAATATTTCTCAAAAGTGGATCTGAGTAAAGGATACTATCAGATTCCAGTAAAGCCTGAGGTTAGACCATACCTAGCTTTTAGTACCTCAGAAGGACACTATGAGTTTAATAGATTGCCATTTGGATTGAAGAATGCGCCTAGTGTCTTCTCTAGAATGATGAGAAAATTATTGGATCCTCTGAATAATCCCTGTATAACAAATTTTATGGATGATATCCTTATAGCAACAGAAACATTTGAGGAACACATTGACTCTCTGAACATGCTGTTTGATCGACTTAGGGAGGCAAATTTAACAGCCCGACCAACCAAATGTTGCGTTGGATGTAAAGAATTGGAATTTTTGGGACACACAGTTTATCAGGGAAACATGACCCCTGACCCAAAGAATTTAGAGAAACTACAGAAAGCCCCGAGACCACAAACCAAGAAGGACGTGAGATCCTTTGTCTCATTATGTGGTTTCTACCAGAAGTATATCAAAAACTTTAATTCCATATGTGCACCTTTAACGGAATTGACACGTAAAGGACTTCCAGATCGCATTACATGGACACCACAATGTGAAATGACTTACCAAGAATTGAAGGAAAAGCTCACAAGTAAACCCATTTTGAAATTACCTGACTTAAGTCAAGAATTCATAGTAAGGACGGATGCAAGTAATATTGGGCTAGGTGCAACTTTACTACAGAAATCAGATGCATTGGATGGGGAATTAAGCCCAGTGGCATATGCTAGCAGAAAGTTGAATAAAGCTGAAATCAACTACTCAACTAGCGAAAAAGAATGTCTTGCAGTAATATGGGCAATAAAGAAATTCAATATTTATCTATATGGGAAGGCATTTAAGTTGCAAACTGACCACAAACCTTTATCGTTTTTAGCACAGGCTAAGCATGAGAACTCTAGGTTACTCCGATGGTCTTTGCTTCTGGCTCCATATAATTTTAGCATTGAATATATATCTGGAAAAACAAATCTGGGAGCGGATTTTTTAAGCCGCCATCCGTGTGATGAGAATCACCGTAAACCCCAGAAATAATAATAAATTTCTCTATGTGTATATAGAATAAAGGACTGACATATAATGTCTGTTTTAAGAGGGGAAGTGTCATGAAATATTCTAATCCACATATATAAATTATTAGGTAAATATGAAGCCTAACAAATAAAATTAATAAAGAGAAGAGCAATGGTAAAATGACAGTGCTGTCCCAAAGAATGTACTCGAAATCCCCCTTGTTTTCTGCTTCGTCTGCAAATTGTAACGCTTTCACGTTGATAGTAAAGCTTACTGTATTATTACCCGCCTTCTTCAATGAAACGTGTGCTGTATTTCTTGGAAAAGCATTGAGACGTACTGCGTAATGACCTAAATTAACCCTAACATTAATTATACTGCGTTACCAAAACGAACGAACAGATGGACTAAAGGGATAAAAAGAGAAGGGAGAGGCAGAAAGCCGAACACTAAACCCGCTTCGCGCGATACACAATTACTACCATCACGCGTGTAAGTCTACATGCACTAATTTTTTTTCAGACGGACAGTGATAAAATACACTACCCTTTCCCAGAGTTAGGTTTATAAATCATAACAGACTCTTATTAGAAAAGACAACATTATATGGGTTTACGTTTGAACACATAACAGTACCCAGACAGCACATCTTCTAAACAGGAGATAGAAGAAATTGCATATTTTGAACGCAGCCACGTAGCTCCTTTAAATTAGTATTTTTGGGTTCCTTAGGGTTTGCTGACAAATAATATGTAAAACGTTACGCAAATAGTCCAGGAATTAATAAATTATACCCAAAATAAAATATTGGGGGTGCCTGACAGCATAAAATCATTTCTGCTCATAAAATTTTTTTTATAACGTGTTTGAAAAAACCTTACGTTACATAAATAGCCTACCATGTAAACTCCAAATTGATTGGAGCGCAACAAATGAAAGCCTAACCACGATTGGTCGGGCTATAAATACTATCTTGGTTGTTGGGGGAGACGGGAAAAGATAACATTTTTTCAAACACTTGTCGAAACGTGGCTCATTGGCCAGTCTCGCTGATATACACACTTGGGAGCGTTAGTTCGAGACCACTAATTCAAATAAGCTTGATAAAGCGACAGTACGTTGAAGCCAGCTCACATTTTTGCTAAAATAAAAGCCTGGAACATAGGCAGAACGGAATTTGTGCCAGTTTGTGCCAGAATTCATTGCTAATCAACGTATCTGTGTTTATTTCCATGAAATTGTGGTAAGCTTGAACCATTCAGTATCTTTTAATGAAAAATTGAATGTGAATTGTTGATTTATGCCTGTATATATATGTGTAGTTCAGTGGCAAACGTGAGGTAAAGCCTATAATGCTCCAGCCTGAACAGAGGGTGTCGGAGAGAAGTAAAACGGCATGGAATGGCCAAGTAGTACACTGACACCTGGATGATGGACTAGAAAGAAATAATGCTGGAAGTGCAGAGGCGTAGTAACCATTAAGAAGGGTAATACTGGAATAAAGTATTTCAAATGAAGCTGACTGTTGGCCTAACGCTCTGAACGCAATGTTTGTGCTGTATTGTGATCAGTGTAAAAGAGAATAAAAATTAGTTATGAAGTAGAAGGTACATCCTTCTTGATTTCAGGGACAGTGGTCTTGATGGTAGTGAGCAGCACCTGGTCAGAGATTTGCTGAATCCAGAGTCGGACAGCATACTCCTTGGTCTTTTTAGCTATCAGTGAGGTGTCTCCTGAGCCCAGAGGAGAATTCGAGCAGAGGAGTCCTTTCCTGCCGCCATCACTAAAGATAAGCAGAGTTGGCCAGCTGAGCTCAACATTATGTCCCCTCATCTTGAACTGATTTTTTAAAAATTAACATTAAGAGGGGAATTTACTTGTCTTAAAATCAGGAACTGTGAACATCTACAATAATGGTCCCTAAAGACAAACTATTGAAGTCATGATGACAAATACCAACAGAGCTTGAACAAAACAAAACCAGTATTACCTCATTTTACCACTACACAATTGACACACATAGAACATTGGTAATAATATATGTCACTACAATATTCATATTAAATACATTCTGTACATAACTTGTAATTTAAATTGATTGTGATTCCTGGTTCCCTTGTAGTTGAATCAGGACACATATTCATTCATGCCAGTAATGAATACATATTGTTATTTGAAACGTTACTAGTGACTTCTTTAAGATATTCTCATAGAGTGTTATATGTATGTGAGTGTCACAGTGTTGTTAAGAGTAGTGGATTAAATTAAATTGTTTATCTGTCTGTTGTTGTGACTTACACTTCACCATACACATACCCTAGACACATAACGTAGCATCACACTATTCCAGAATAATTCTGACTGAGATATATAGATATGTGGTAGCAAGTAAGGTTATATATATAATATACTACTCTTATTAGATATATATATATACCTTCACAGCTGATCTCAGTCAGTACACTAAGTCCCTTATAAGTATTTATAACTTCCCACTTCACCACAGGAATAATGAAGCATATTATTGTGCTTTGCCTTGCCAATTCATCTGGTTGGCTAAGCAGTTAGATCGATTGCCTATCGCAGAAAGGTTACCGGGTTGTGCGATCAAAACATTGTGGTGTTAAAGCTCTTGTCTACCCAGCTGCAAATGGGTACCTCGCACTGTTCTTGAAGGGGAAGGAAAAGGCAGCAGGATAGAGAACTCCTCACTACCACATAATAATGCTGGACCTAGTATAGTGAAGTCCCAAACACTTCACTTCCAAACGGCAGTATCTCCTAAGTGACTTTACCCACATTTATGTCAATGACCTTGTTTACTACAAATAAATCCCACTGTCTTCTCTCCATTTAACTGAAAGCCTCACTTTGTCATCCAAGGTGGATACTCTATTTACAGCTACAGATCCATACATAAGTTTGTAATTTAGGCATTGTTGGGTCTAACGTATGTTCCAGATTCAGGCTTAGATTGCACTTGAGGAAACACTATAATATGCAGAATGATACGTATATTCTGCAGCAATATTGTCAAAGTTGAATTGAATGGCAATGTTATCAAAATAAGAACACAAAGGGCACGAGGTGCTTACATTGCATTGGGAAATATATGGAAATCAAAAGACATCAAGTACAACACAAAAATAAGAATTTTAAACCCAAATATCAAATTAGTTCTATTGTACGGAGAATAACAAAAACAGTAACAACGAAGTAACAGACTTTCATTAATGGATGCTTATGTACAGAATTGAAAAGATACGACCAGATCAATAATGTAGAACTGATGACAAGAACCAGACTATTGTCCGTTCGGAAATTCGTGCCCACACATTGAACATTGTAACTTTGCAACCCCTTGACGGATGTTATTGAAATTTGCTACGTGCCCTACTGATATCAATGCAGTTATTAATATATTTTTTGCCCTTACAAAACTCATGTCATGTTCGAATTTTCTTCTTTAAGTTATATAAAAAACTCTTACCGTTGTCTGTGTTAATTTTTATTAGTTCTACAGGAAAGTTACAAGATCCGTTCAAAAATTGCGCACTTAATTTTTGTTGCAGCATAGCACAAGCGATGAAATGTGCTATTCAATATTTTTTTGGTTTAAAATAGTGTAGTGACTACATGTCCGCACGAGTGCGCACCTATTGTACACAGTCGCGAGTAATTATTTCAGCGGCGTATGCTAATTGCAATGAGTTGGCTGCAACGAAACAAAACGACACCAGCGCATCATATATTAATAAACTAAACTGCATATTTATGAAAAGCGCTATGAATCTGAAATGCAATATTATCACTTTGCAGAAGGTAACTGTTATATTGTACAGGCATTTTCGCAGAGAGGCTAAGATGGGTTGTTTATACCACGACATCCAAGAACCAGGTAGGAGAACACGAAAGGCCCTGGGTGTGGATAGAAGATCTTTTCGACGTTGGATACAACAGGACGGCGATTGTACAGAGGCTGCAGTTAAGCAAGGAAGGAAAAAAAATTGATGATTTTGACAAGGATGTCATTAGACGTTTGATTTTGAAGATGTTTAATGCCAATCAACTTGTTACTCTCCGCATGCTGAAAAGTCGGCTGCAAGCAGAATGCGATATTAACGTGTCAAAAACAACTCTTTGGCAACTTGTCAGAAGTGTCGGCTTCACTTTAAGAAAAACGTCTGGCGGAAGGAATTTTTTGTGTGAAAAACCACATCTGGTTGCAGCTCGAAGCAAATACCTTAGGCAGATTCGTGAGAGAAGGCAAGACGGCTATGATATAGTGTATTTGAACGAATCTTGGGTTAATGCTCATCATACGAACGAGAAAGAATGGCAATCTGTTGACGGAGACCATAGAAGGAAAATTCCCAGCAGCAAAGGTCAACGCATTATATTAGCACATGCTGGCAGCAGACAGAATGGGCTTGTCCGTGATGCAGAACTTATTTTTCTATCAAAGTCTGTAGATGGTAGGGACTACCACAGTGAAATGAATGGGCACATTTTTCGAGATTGGATAGTGAATACACTCCTCCCGACTCTAAATAGGCCGTCTTGTCTGGTGATGGATAATGCGTCCTATCATAATGTTCTAGCGCAGGAGGATAAAGCTCCCACTTCGGCAAGCACGAAAGACAAAATCAGGAGGTGGCTTGTGAATGAAAATATCTTCGCTGACAACAGCTATTTAAAACCAAAGTTGTTGCAGCTTGTGAGACAGAGGAATAAGACAAAAGTGTATCTGATTGATAAAATCATCCAAGAGCAGGGTCATGTTTCTCTTCGACTCCCCCCTTACCATTCTCACCTTAACCCAATAGAGCTGGTTTGGGCTAGAGTTAAAGGGCAAGTGGCCGTCCAGAACAACACTTTTAAAATGTGCGATGTTAAAGACATGACTCGTGAGGCCCTTTCACAAATAGACATGGAGTACTGGGCTAAATGTGAAGAACACGTGCTACAGGAAGAAGAAGATTACTGGCAGCGAGATGGCTTGCAGTTTATCCAACCAATAACTGTTGTGAACTTATTGGAGTCGTCCAATTCGGAATGAGGTACATCGATCGCATTCCTTCGTTTGTGATAAACTAATTTCATATGCCAATCTATAATAACACATAAACAGATACGATTCGTCATAGCTTCCTGATGATTTACTGCTATCATGGTTCATTTTCAGAACATCGTTCCCCGTATCAAAATCACGTGAACAACCAATCACACATTTAGGACACGCCTTTGAACAGTCTTGTCTCACAAATGTTGCGATTTACTGTAAGAATTAATGTTACGGGCAGATTTAGGCAAATGTTCCAAGAAGATAAAAAAAAATCGCCGTTTTGCAAATTTCGCGACAGCTGTGGATGTAATTATCGCGAAATCTTAACTGCATGGAAAATCTAAGACTGCATGCAAAAATTCATGTCCATACAACAAACAGTTTTGGAGAAAATTGACGCTTTCTGTGGGCACGAATTTCCGAACGGACTATAGTGCCAGTGAAACAAGAGATGATAAGAACCAGACTAGTGCCAGTGAAACAAGAGATGATAAGAACCAGACTAGTGCCAGTGAAACAAGAGATGAGAAGAACCAGACTAGTGCCAGTGAAACAAGAGATGACAAGAACCAGACTAGTGCCAGTGAAACAAGAGATGACAAGAACCAGACTAGTGCCAGTGAAACAAGAGATGACAAGAACCAGACTAGTGCCAGTGAAACAAGAGATGACAAGAACCAGACTAGTGCCAGTGAAACAAGAGATGACAAGAACCAGACTAGTGCCAGTGAAACAAGATGTGAGAAGACGCTGCAGATGGATCCGTAGGTCACCTGGCTTGGTGGTTAAAATGTGTTCCCGGTTGCACTTCTGTCTGAAAGGCCCCTGCATAAATGTTGAGTTTTTGATAAATGCTCCAAAATGGGCCTCTTCGTCTAGCTTCAACAGTGCGAGTTGTTAAAAAGACCAGAGTTCTTTATTCTGAGTGCTGCTAGATCGGAATAGCTTCTTTACTGTGGTCTTTATCATCGAAGGTTACAAAGACTTTTTTCGAGCACTATAACTCAATGATTGCCTCTACTGAGTGTGATGTATAATGTAAATATAGCCTCAGTAATCCTACAGAAATCCGACCACCTTTGCTTCCCCATTTAGTGTTTATAATTTTGCTACGCAAAATCACGAATTTCGCTGTCGGTCTGACTCATATTTTGAACCCACACCTATTTTTCCTGTTTTACATGCGCTGATGAGTGTTTACCGACTTTCGTACCTGGCAGTCTTAACAAGGGGAGCGAACCTGGTTTGTTTACCTGAGTTCTCACGCGAGCTGATCTGTCAATCATTGGTCATTAGACAGACGCACGTGGGGAAAAAACCAGATCCTTGAAGAAATACAAGGGCGATAATAATACTTCCCGACCACCTTTGATGTCCGTGCATTTCAGGGGACGTAAAGCTTTGATCTGGGGAAAGGGACGGAAATCTAAAAGGGGGCCGTTTGCACGGCCCATGTCTTTTGATGTCGTTCGGCATCACGAGTAGAGCGAACAGTAAAATCCTTTATTCGTAAACGAAGCTCCTTGTTTTTCCCTGCTATGCCGAAGGTGTGAATTGTCACATCCTTTAGAGATAATTGCACACAATCTGTATATATATATATATATATATATATATATATATATATATATATATATATATATATATATATATATACTATATATATATATATATATATATATATATATATATATATATATATATATATATATATATATACATACTGCGTTCTCTCCAAGTCAGTTATCAAGTCTCTCAGAAAATTTTGGATAGTCTGAACGCGTACGCTAGAATCTATGTGGAATAGTGCGTTAATAGCCTTCGTGGGAATTTATTCTGTTTTCTGGTAATAATATATGTTGTGCTCTTAAGTGTTAAATGTGTTAAAGTTTTACCATTTTGATTCACTGTAATTCCCTAGCGTTAAGACTAGTGAAATAGCAATCGCGTAGATATTTTCTTACCAGTGGTTCAGTTTAATATAAAAATCCATCAACAAATTTTTTTCACCAGAAGATACGGTTTAGCTGACTAAGTATAATGCTTTGAGTGACGGATAAAGTGACAGAGTAGAATTCGCATTATATTTCATTGTGTGTAATTTTCTAAATGAGTAGTGGGTACTTGTGCGTTAATTCACCGGGAAATTATAATTTTACAAATTTATTACCAAAACCGAGCACCGTACTCTTTCTTGACTGAAAAAGTGTCATTTCACATTGTCCTCTCCCCCCTCCCCCGTTGCTTAGAATTTTTTTTTAAACACGCCTGCCGTTCGTAAGGTTGTAGTCACGTAGCACATTCTGCCATAGGGGAGTGAAGTGTTATAGACTTCGATGTACTGGGTCCCAGCTTTATGAGGTGGGGTGGCCTGTTCCCTTCCTCGCTGCCGTTGCCTTCTCTAACTCAAGATCAGAGTGAGGTACCCATTTACAGCTGGTTTGACTGATGCGTGACACCTGTTCCCTTCCTCGCTGCCGTTGCCTTCTCTAACTCAGGATCAGAGTCAGGTACCCATTTACAGCTGGTTATGGAGTGTTAGAGACTTCACCATACTAGGTCCAGCATCGAGAGGTGGGGAGACCAGTTTCCTTCCTCGCTGTCTTTTCCTTCCCTAACTCAAAGTTAAGTACCCATTTATAGCTAGGTAGGCCCCATCTCTCGATGCTGGACCTAGTATGGTGAAGTCTCTAACACTCCATAACCAGCTGTAAATGGGTACCTGACTCTGATCCTGAGTTAGAGAAGTCAACGGAAGCGAGGAAGGAACCAGGTGTCACGCATCAGTCAAACCAGCTGTAAATGGGTACCTCACTCTGATCTTGAGTTAGAGAAGGCAACGGCAGCGAGGAAGGGAACAGGTGTCACGCATCAGTCTAACCAGCTGTAAATGGGTACTTCACTATTCTTGAGTTAGAGAAGGCAACGGCAGCGAGGAAGGGAACAGGTGTCACGCATCAGTCTAACCAGCTGTAAATGGGTACCTGACTCTGATCTTGAGTTAGAGAAGGCAACGGCAGCGAGGAAGGGAACAGGTGTCACGCATCAGTCTAACCAGCTGTAAATGGGTACCGTTAACTTGTAGAACTGATTCAATTCCGTTCTATTGGTTTATAAACTTTAAAAAAATACGGGGGGGGGGGGATGTGTTGATGGCGGGTCTGTCGTAAGAGAGAAACGCTTTTTTTTTTTTTTTTTTTAACTTGCCTCCTTTTTTTTTTTTTTTAAACCAGCGGCACTCCCAAATCACAATGTGAAATCAACCTTTTTCAGTCAAGAAAAAGGACGGTTCTCAGTTTGGAACCGACTAGTGTTTAATATCATGTGTCAAAACAATAGACGCCGACAATCAACAAGCTAGTAATGACAGGCGATATTTGTTAAGGGCGCGTAGTTATAACAAAATTATAACTGACATTGTGCGCTAATTGTTTACCGGGTCCGGGGGGGGGGGAGGCGGCATGCCTAAAACCCAACCTGTACTCGCTAAGCGAAGCGCGATAAGATAGGCTAAGACACCGTGTACCTTTTAATTTAATTAGGTGACGAAGAGGATAAGAGATCATACCCTTACGCGTGATAGTATAGGATATTGGCATTTTGGTTAAATGTTTTTTTCTTCCTAATATAGTGCTTGATCAAAACAAACGGCCAGCGGTTTTCTATTGTTGTCCTTTCCTCAGTTACTGAAGGAGTAATAGTTGTCGTTTTTTTCTTGGCGTTCGTCCCCAGTACAGGTGTAAACAGGAATTGCCAAGGAGACAAACTAACATTTTAACTGTAAATTTGAGTTAACTGGACTTACAAAATACTTAGATTGTTTATTCAATTTATCAGCCCGCTGTGGCAATATACATAACATTTTTTTCCGACTTCTGACAGTCGTTTTCCCAAGTGAATTTTATTCAGGAGAATACGCTGTTTCATAATCGGCACTCACCCCAGAGCAAGCCGATAGGATTTATCATCATCATCTTAATTAACTGTTTTTTTAGCAACCAGATGTTTTCTTTAGCTATTGGACGTACTGTCTACTGTCTACTGTGAACACAAGATCGAGCGGTTTTTTTTTTTGCTACATTGTCGCGAGAGGTTCAGGTGTTATTAGCATATAGGATATCCCAGACAAAAAATGTATCGAAGGATACCAGTATAGTGCCAGATAAGAGACTGGTCTTATAAGAAATACCCCCTTCTCTGAAAAGAGTAAGGCTGTATCGACAATCAAGGTAGGGTCAAGCGGTATAAACCTTCAAGTATGATGATAGTGAATGTTAATGAAGGTCTAAGTGCTACCTCTCCAGATCCCACCCTGACTAATGATTATATAGTTATTTTGACTCTGCTATGGAATAAATTAATTTAATAAATATGTAATATACCTACAAACATAATCTAACTCATCTTGAATAATTAAGTAAGGCTGAGTGTAAATATTTACAATTTATTGATCCTATACCGTTTCTCTTTTCGGTTAGGAAAATGATAATAAAATTCAAATGCTTTTTACATAATAGAAATAAATAAGTATGGAATGTTTATTTCCACAATAGTTAAATATGATAGTTATATTTAAAGAGTCAATTATTGCATCTTGAGAACGTTTTGCACCAACATAGTTCCTCAGAATTGAAAGTCTCGAAGACGGTTAGTCATATCAGGATAAAACCTGGGAAAATACAAATAATCGCAAACCTTGTAGGGCCCAGCACTATCTTATCCACACACACACACAACGAACGTTACAAACAATCTCAGATAATGTGCTAACAGTTGCACATGGCACTTCCTTTCAGTACCACTTACAGCTAGTTTGATGTGATTTCATTTTCCTTATAAATCATAAGTTCGATCCATTGTCCATAATATGCTTCCTTACAATGATTAGGTTTAGTACAAACTAGTAAGTGACACCTTGATTAATACATGGTAACAATTCCTGACATCCCTTCTTATGTTCCTGAACAGTGTGACGTTCCTTTATGAAATACTCCTTCAAATACATTATTAAACTTACAGTCGTAGATTCTGCCATAATTTTCAATTATACTACACATTCCCAATGCTGGCTTTCGTCTCTAAAAGTTAACACATGCTTGCGATCAAGCCGGCAGCACACTCGTCCTGTATTTTTTTCTTAACACAGATAACACACTATCGAACACATAAATGGATTATACATAGGAAAATTACGTAATTATATATATATATATATATATATATATACATTTATCTTACCCTCAGGTAATACTCAATAGCTATAAAAGGCGGTAAATGGGTATCTAGGTCTGCTACTTAGATACAGCGGCAAATTATTTGACAGCAAGCGTTTGCCGCTTTCTTTTGTACAGCGTAGAGTTTGAAAATGTTGTGGCATCAATTTCTGCCAAGTTCAAGGTCTTATATAGGGTCGCATCGTACCTCGCGGATGGGAAGGGGTAAAACGGTGTTGAGAATTTCAAAACAATGCGTCTTTTTGCCTTCTCATTCAATGTGTAGAAATTTTAATATTTAATATCTTTCTTAATAGTGGACCGATTTTAATTATTTAAAGTTAGTATTATACTGGTAATTTATCTCTATCGGTCTATCTAAAATGGTTTAGATAGGAAAATGCATTTAAATCTAGGCATCCTTTAATTAACTATATTGGGGACTACCCTGATGTACAAATGTCAATTAAAACGATTTTTCTCTTAGATTAACATACTATTTGAGGAAGTCTTTACAGATATCTCTTAAGTAATATCCCCGTTGTTAAACTAGTTATATCTTTTCGTTTAAATATCTTTGTTCTTTAAGAAATTAAATATCTTCGTATTTTCAGTTACACAAAATAGGCCTCTATGATTAAGCATAAAAGGTTTCCTTATACACACCAGAAAAAGGAGCGTTCTCATTGATTGTTATATGGGTCCGTTTTATCCTTTTATTTTGAGCGGTAAATATGACCGTGGTGTAAGATAGACCAAAACACGACATACATGAACTACTTGATGTGACACTGCATATCCAAGAATCAACCACCAAATTAGGCGTCCCCCTTATAAAAATTAATTATTAGTGGAGGGACTGGGGCCAATTCGGAGGATAAAACTACTGGATCATGATACATGTGCATGGATGTTTACGTTCAAGAGATTGTTACACCAAGTTTAGGTAAGGCGTGATTGATGTGGCCACGAATGACAAAGTGAGAGTGAATATTTTCCAGTTACGGAAACTGTACCATCCTTTATTTTCTTTGCAAATACTTGTGTATTTAATGGATAGCTTAAGTAGGAACTTTGTTCTTTTCTTTACTGTCTATTCTATAACCTAGTGTTAATCTTTGACCTTTTGGGTTATTAACTTCTTTTGGGATCCTTTTTCTCAACAAGGGGGGAGGGCACTTATTTGGTTATTTTCCTTTGTCTGTAAACATGATTATATTGATTTGTATATGTTTCATGTTGTAAAGTTTAAGTGATAATAAACTAAACAAGAACTTAACTTGTGTGTTGGTCAGACCGATATCCATTTACCATAGTTTTCACGTTTGTGTGTGTGTGTGTAGTAAACGTATAATTATACTTATAGGGAGGTTTTACAGATCGTCTTATACTAAAGATAGTCGTATAGATAGGCAGGACTAGAGAAACCACTCATTCCAGAGATAGATCTTCACCTTAATCGATTCACTCGTGGAATCTATTCTAACACCGTTCTTTCTCATTTACCCCCACCTTCTGCTCTACTCAGACGGGACCAAATATCTCTCTAACCTATCTAAAAATGTACGACACTGAGCCATTATTTAAACAATGAGTAGAGTGTTAAATGACAAAATCAATGGCAAACACAGATACAGTCTTTCAGAATAGAGAAGGTTTCCACACTAGCCCTTTTGGTGTTCTGATGTACGTAGTGGATTCGGGAATTCATGACGTCAAACTAAAGAAAAACGTAGCAATTATAATATAGAAATAAGAATTACTATGGAAATTAATTGCACATTTGAAAGTCTCACCAATTAGCGACTGTAAACCAATATTTAAGGTCAACCTAACACAAGCTACCAGTTTCTGTTACCAATTCTAGCACGCTTTCCTCATTACACATTTAGTGAAATGGTAGTCATTTTGCTGCTTCTGTAGTTATCGTGGAACCTTAAATGTTTCCGGTCGCATGCGAGATGCATAGCATGCGTGCGTGAAAAGTTGCTTCCGTTCCTCATTTGCACCGGAAGCAGGAATAGCCAATCGGGAATATGACTTCTGGCTGAAAGGCGAAATGCTAACTTTGCTGGTGAGCAAGGCCTGGAGATTCATGGACGAGGTGAGCCATATGGAAGAAATGGATGAGAGAGTCATTAAATGGTAATGTTTCGTCATCATAACCTTTCACCTCTCCAAGGAGCATAGACCTTCAACAAACGTATGCAGATTCTTCCTGTCCAGCGCCACGACCACAACGTTTTACAATGTGATGTTCATCCCCTTCATGTCTGTCTCCGGCTCTCGTCTGCTCTCTGGTCTTCATCTACCTGTCGTACAGCGGGAATACCAGAGCACTGATTGCCTAGTAATGCCATCAACAGGTTTTCTCAATCTGTGTCCTATCCATCTCTAGCGTTTCCTTCTCATCTTTTGTTCCAAAGGTGCTCGTCTAGTTCTAGTCATTAGTTCCACATTAGGGATCTTGTCATTATACTTCAATCCTTCTGTTCTACACAAGCACCCATTTATAACAGTCTGTAGCTTTTTGGTTGTTCTTTTTGTTGTTCTATTTGTTTCAGAGCCATACAATAGGACTGACTTGACATTTGAATTGAAAATTCTTATTTTTGTATTGGACCCGATTTCTTTTGACCTACATATATTAACCAATGCAATGAAAGCTCTTTTAGCCGTTTCCATCCTTATTTTGATATCGTTGTCTTTTCCTAGAAATGTGTATTTATTGCTGCCAATGTGAATGCATGGCTGCCAAGGTGAATGCATGGCTGCCAAGGTGAATGCATGGCTGCCAAGGTGAATGCATGGTTCAACATCTTTGTAGTGGTGTTTCTTCCATTATAACCTTATTATCTTCTCCTGCATTTATTCTCAATAATTTTGTTTTCTGCTTGTGTATTTTCTGACCTACTTGTGATCTCTCATCTTCTTTCATTTTGTCTTGTATCTGGGCACGGTTAGTATTTTATTTAGAGTAAATTTGACAGAATGGCTGTACAGAATAAAAAAAGTTCAATGACAATTATCAAGCTGTTGGAAGGAAAACCTGATGACCGTGAAATGCTGATACGGATAATAATGTGTCGAAGAAGGAGGGAAATAAATAAGCCCTTAAAAACTAGGAATGACAAGAGAATTAATAGGAGTCATCACAGTGACCTGCCACCTCCCCCCCCCCCCCCCCTTTTCTCTCTCTTCCCCCCCCCTTCCCCCCCCCCCAAAAAAAGATGATTTTGACTTATAATAAGGGAAAAAAGACAGGACAGTGCGTGTAGCTGGAAAGCTAGGAGAACTGGCTAAAACGTATGCCTTGTGGAGAGAGAGAGAGAGAGAGAGAGAGAGAGAGAGAGAGAGAGAGAGAGAGAGAGAGAGAGAGAGAGAGAGAGAGAGAGAGAGAGAGAGAGAGTTAATATTGACCAGACCACAATGTCTTTTATATTTAGACATGCGTCCTAATATAACGGACGGAACTTGTGTCTGATTGAACTCGTATTACTAAAATAAAAAAAATAACTTTGAGAGGATGAAGAAGTTGTTCTTGTTCATGAAGCTCTTTTTTTCTCCCAGGAGGGAATTTATTGGCAGCGTAAGTGGGTTTTACAGTTGTCTTAGCTTTAAGGATGTCTGATCCCGTTCTCTGTTGTTTGATGCGTCTGAAAAGTGGATGTATATGAGACTTCTCCTCAAGTGTGGATATCGACATCCAGGGTGTGATAACCCCCAGATATATATACTGTATATATATAAATTGACAACTGGAAAAATAATTCTTCGCTACATAAATTGAGGCCGTCGTTGATGGTTGTCTACTATACCCTACTTCTACCTTGTTTTGATCGTACAGTGGATTCGGATCTTTACCCTGAACATTAGGCAGCTTATTTATGTTTGATGGTGTTAGGATAACATTTTCCTTACAGACGACAAAACAGTTCACAACGGACAAGTGATGAATGATCTCGATGATCGATGATTGGCTTCACTCTGACAGCAGTAGCAAATAAACGTTGAACATTATTTACATCAAATAACGTAAAGGATGTGAAATAATGTGCCCAACCTTCCCATGAGGTTGGCCAAACTGGTACAGCAACAATTTCAAATAAATTATTAATACAATGTCTTGCTATCTCGTCCACTCTTGCTGCTTAAGTATTTCTAGCTATCTTTATTGGTTAGGTTGGAAAACCACTGCTGTCAAAGTTGATCTGCCTTCTAAATTCTTCATGCGTAAACATTGTCTTTCAATATGGTCTGATATTTTTTTCTTTTGTCTTCAGCTTGGCGTATCTTAGAGGATACTGGCCTAACCGCCAGGGATGGTGATTTACCAAGTTGTTCTGCCTGCTAGTCCGTCATACTTACCTACTATTCTGCCCTACCAGTAATAGACTCGTAAATGTTTAACGTACCTGGTTTGTTTCGAAAACACACACATATTCTTGTACTGGCAACACTGTCTTCTTGTCCTCAGAGTAACACACAAAAATACTGTCATACATGATTGTGGCCTGGATTGCGATTGAGTGTCTAAATGATAGTTCGTTTTTCTGTCACCATAGAAGCAACCAAACTCTTGGCATATCATCCGATGATAACTCTCAATTTCGCAAGCCACTTCTAACCACTATCTTTAATCACTTGGGAGAGAACCCAACTAGCTCTTAACGTTATCACGTTTAAGATCTGACTGATTTAATTTTGAACTACGATTTACCACAACGACTACTCCCGAACATTCTAGAACATACTTTGTCTCAACCACAACTCACTAGAACTCGTGAATTTACCATCGCGCAGCCGAACACACTTAAAAAACACCGATCTCCAAACTCAACTTTATAATTCTCGGCCAAACGTCAGCCGCATTGAACTGTATGATCAAGGGACGTCAACCCTACTCTTGTCGCCTTCTAGATGTATCATGGCTTATTCCCCTTAGACTACAAATCTAATCTCAATCATAAAAGTCGATCTCATAAAAATATAATTCTACCCGAATTACTCTTATCCACACTAACTGTTACAAAACCCATTGACTATAAACATAAATAACTTCATAAAAATTAAGAGACGACTTTTAATTACGTTTTGAGTTCTTGGAGAAAATACAAGTACCTGACTTGATTGTTACACTGTTTAATGTAGAATCAGGAAAGGCAGTCTTTAAATATCACCTACAAGTTGAACTCATTGATAGCCGTGTGTGAATCTCGAAGCTAAATCACTGTTTAATGTAGAAACAGAAAACTCAGTTTTAGAATCTCACCTACAAGATGAACTCATTCACTGTTGTGTGGATCTCGAAGCTAAATCACTGTTTAATGTAGAAACAGAAAACTCAGTCTTAGAATCTCACCTACAAGTTGAACTCATTGACTGGTGTTTGTGGATCTCGAAGTTAAATCACTGTTTACAAAAAAAGCCTCAATGTCTTCTTCTTTTTGGATCCTTAGCCCTTTGACTGACAAAGCAGTCAGTGACCATCACGCCTTGTGATGTCTTGTCACAAACAGCAACAAACTGCCACCATTTGGATCGGTTGGTGGCCATCATCGTGCCGTGCCTCAACTATGATCTTGCTTTGTATCTCAGCCTGCACAGTTCTTCTCCAGGTTGTCTTTGGTCTGCCTCTATTTCGTTGTCCTTCTGCGGTCCACAGCATAAGAATTCTGGTGATTCTCAGTGACTATAGAAATGTAAATAATGATACAAAATACCTGAATAGTTGTACTGCAGTCTGGGTTCTTTTAATCATAATTCAATTGGTCAAAACAGTTAATAGACATATAGATATTCCATTCCATACCATCAAGAATTAAATACATTTATTCTGGTATCATTGCTCCATTTTCATTGTCATTACTCACATAATCATTATAGGCAATCCGGCCTCTGGCATTTTACTGGTTCCTAGGCCCTGTAACCTTAACACTTATCAAATTATAGACACTGTCGTCTCTGACACTTTACTGGATTCTGGGCTCTATGACCTTAACACTTATCATAATTCTAGGCGCTGTGGCCTCTGGCACTTTAATGCAATATAGACTATGTGGACTTAAACACTTATTATAATTATGGGCACAACGGCCTCTAACACGTTACTGAAATCTGTGCTCTGAAGCCTTAACATTTATTATGATCATGGGGACTACGGCCTCTGACTCTTAATCGAAATCTAGGCTCTGTGACCTTAAAGCAAATAGACACACAAAAATACCGTCACACAGGCCTGTCCACACACACTGCCCACCATCAAGATGGCTCTTTGAATTCTCCAGTTTCTTAGTTATATCCGGAGGCCGCGGAAGCGCAGTTGTTAACACACTGGTTTCCTAGCTCGGTGGTCTATGGTTCTATCCCCAGTTGAGGTGGGATTTTTTAGACCGCAATCGGCTCTGGGGTCGACCCAGCCTCGTGAATTGGGTACCAGAGCAACTCTGGGAAGGTTAAGGCGGCCTGCGTGATGTTGACCACATTACCCCTAGTGATGGTGATCACATCACCCCTAGTGATGTTGACCACATCACCTCTAGTGAGTGAAGTGCTATTCGGTGCGAAAAACGACATCCAAATGATGATTGCTGTTTATCACACATGGCATAGCAGCTTCCAACAATGCTCTTCAGCCTCATCTTTTCCATTAATGACCTTAACAAGTTCAATTTTTTAAAAGTAGTGCTAATTTATTGTGCCTCTATAATCACGCCCTTATCTGAGTGTGTTTGTGCCGGGGGTTGATTAAGGATCAAGGATTCCATGGAAGGGTAAGGACTCAACAAAGTTTGGGGACCACTGGTTTATATCTCAGTTTTCGATTAAACTAACATGTTTTTTAAGTCATGACGTAGCATTGCGAATCTGCCGTGAAGTTCCCTGGAGTCTCTAAGTAGATAAAGAAAGATTACATCATGTACGTCAAAAGAGGCGACTAAGTTGAGGCCGTGTGTTGGTCTGGTAACGTCATCACGTAAAACAAATTGTTACAAACAACTGGTCTTGCAAGAATACATCAATGCCTTGATGTAGGCTTCCTGCAGGGCAACCAGTTATAATGGTGGCTGAATGCTCAATAAGGAAGACAAAGACAACAGAAGAAGAAGTAATCTTTTCTTACGCCAGCACCTTATTTCTTTTACCGTAAACATTATACATTCAACTTGGAAGCAACCTAACAAAGATTTGACAATGTTGTAATTGTCGTTATGCCTGGTAGTGACAAGTTGTTTGTCTTATTTGTATTGATTGAAGTTTATGGAATGTATTTATTAATTTTCTCCAATGTATTTGCTTTGTGTTTTCCTTGTCCCAGCATTAATTTATTATCTATAACTGCCAATTTTATGCCCGCGGTTAGGCTAATCACATTTAGCCGCTTTATTGACAGTGCATTGTGACTGAGACTCACACATTTATAAGCAATGCAGCCAGGTAACGAAAATTTTCGTATATATACGGCAACATATACGGGCGTACCTCGCTTAAAGGTGCTTCGCTTTAGAGCGCTTCACTAATTCGGCGCTTTTCAAGTATATTCGTGTTTATTATTTTCGACGCTTGCCATGCTCTTAAGGAGTTTTTTTTTTTAGCGGTGACGCGCATATCAGCTGACTCCGAGCTAAATCGAGCTAATCGACCGCCGCCATTTTGTTACTAGCGCTCAGTCTGTTTACAGCATTTGTGCACTTCGTATCTCAGTGTCGTATTCTGGCAATTTAAAAATATTTTTCAAACTTTCTACTTGTGTTACTAGCGCTAATTTTGAAAGAAGTTCTACAGTTGGTAACGTACTGTGGAACAGTGCTTCAAAGAAATCTCTCGCGAAAGGAAGTGTCAGTCAATGAGGCAAACTTCATTGTTGTCTTATTTTAAGAAAGTGCCACAGTCACCCCAACCTTCAACGGCAAGTAGACCTAACATTCAACAGCCACTAACATCAAGGCAAGACTCTCCACCAGTGAAGAGAATAAGATTCGTTGAAGGCTCACATGATGAAGCTCCATTATCTCCTTCAGCCTTCCTTCAATAATTACTTCGCCTAAAAAGTTCATTCGTCAGTCACCATAAGCATAGGACGAAAATATTTTAAGGTTAGCATTACAGTACTATAGAATTTTTTTTTTTTAATTTATTATTTTTACTTTTGCATCGTATTTGTTTAGGCCTAGCGATATTTAGCACTTAATAAATGATAAAATAAACATTATTTTTAGGCTGTTATGTGCACTGGCAAGTGAAAAAGGGATGTGATTCGATTTAAGGCGATATTCGCTTTACGGCAGTGGTCTGAAACCAAACCCGCCATATTTGCGAGGTTTGCCTGTACACAAAAACAACAAGAGCATCTACGACAACTGTTACTATCAATAACACTACCACAAAGTTGATTTTTCTTCTTTTTGTCTACTGTTTCAGTGAGATTAGAAAATTGAGTTTGTATTTTGTTGTTTATTGTGCGTGGGTCTGGCAACCCTGTGACGTAAAACAAATTGTTACAGAGACCACTACTGCAAGACCATGTATCTGCTTTATGCCGGCTTCCCGTGGGGCCATCTCCATTGGTGGCTCCATACTCTATAAGGTAGGTAAAGGAGGATGAATGGATGATGAATGAATTAACGAGGTATGATATTGAATATTAAATTAACGAACTTAACAACGAACTATTGAACGAACAACTATTGAACGAACTATTGAACGTACACTAACGTACGATTATTGAACAAACGAACTATTGAACGTACGAACTATTGAACGAACGAACTATTGAACGAACAAACTATTGAACGTACGAACCATTGAACGTATGAACTATTGAACGAACGTTAGATTAAAAGAACGAACTATTGAACGTATGAACTATTGAACGAACGAACGATTGAATAAACGAACTATAGAACGAACGAACTATTGAACGAAAGAATGATTGAATGAACGAACGATTGAAGAAACGAACTATTGAACGAAAGTATTGAACGTACGAACTATTGAGATTAAAAAAGAACTATAGAACGAACGAACGATTGAACGAACGAACGATTGAACGAACGAACGATTGAATAAACGAACTATTGAACGAACGAACTGTTGAACGAAAGAACTATTGAACGAACGACCTACTGAACGAACGAACTATTGAACGTATGAACTATTGAACGAACGATTAAACGAACGAACCATTGAACGAACGAACTATTGAACGAACATCGATTAAACGAACGAACTATTGAACGTACGAACTATTGAACGTACGAACTATTGAACGAACGAACTATTGAACGAACAAACTATTGAACGTACGAACCATTGAACGTATGAACTATTGAAAGATCGTTAGATTAAAAGAACGAACTATTAAACGTATGAACTATTGAACGAACGAACGATTGAATAAACGAACTACAGAACGAACGAACTATTGAACGAAAGAATGATTGAATGAACGAACGATTGAAGAAACGAACTATTGAACGAACGTACGATTAGATAAACGAACTATTGAACGAACGAATGATTGAACAAACAAACGATTGAATAAACGAACTATTGAACGAACGAACTATTGAACGAAAGAACTATTGAACGAACGACCTATTGAACGAACGAACTATTGAACGTATGAACTATTGAACGAACGATTAAACGAACGAACTATTGAACGAACGAACTATTGAACGAGCAAACGATTAAACGAACGAACTATTGAACGTACGACCTATTGAACGAACGAACTATTGAACGAACATTATATTAAACGAATAAACAATTGAACGAACGAACTGTAGAACGAACGAACAATTGAACGAACGAATGATTGAATAAACGAACTATTGATTAAACGAACTATTGAACGAACGAACTATTGAACAAACGACCTACTGAACGAACGAACTTTTAAACGAACGAACTATTGAACGAGCGAACGAACGAGCAATTAAACGAACGAACGATTGAACGAACGAACGGTTGAATGAACGAAGGGATAAGTGAATGAATGCGGTTCTTTGACCATCTGCTTGTTCTTCATGTTAATTTACTTACTTACTTAGTCGTTCCCCTTCTACCGTGAGGTGTAGAGGTTTGGAAGAGAGAGCGCCAGAATATCCTATCGGCTGTCTTCCTCCTGGCCTGGTTCCAATCTAGTCCTCGGTCCTTCAAACATTGTCTAATGTTGTCCTCCCAGCGTACTCTGGGTCGTCCTGGGGGTCTGGATCCTTGGCTCTTTGTTTCCCATTCTTGTCGTGGTAGCCGATCTTCTCCCATTCTGCAGACATGGCCAAACCATCTTAGTTGGGACTGTTCTACTTGGGTCTGCAGGAGGTGGGATTTTAGGCCTTGACGTATCGTCTGGTTGCGAACCATGTCTCTTCTTGTTACTTCAACCACCTTCCTCAGATACCTCATTTCTGAGGTTTGGATCTGGCTTTTGTGGGTTGTAGTCATTGCCCATGACTCGCATCTCTTGCTGAGGAATCCTCGATTTATGGCCTGAAAATGTCTCCCAGCTGCTGCTTTTCGAGTGGCCAACTCTTCTTTGATGCCTCACTGTCGGTCTATAATAGCTCCGAGGTATTTAAAGTGGTCGACCTGCTCCAGGACCTGTTCTCCCAGCTGAATCTGATGTCTTCTTTCTTCTCGTGATATCACCATGGATTTTGTTTTAGAGCTGCTTATGACCATCCCACTCTTCTCCAGCTCTTCTTTCCAGACTTGCAGGTTGGATTAGAGATGTGCCTCTGATTTAGCAATCAGGGCAAGATCATCAGCAAATGCGAGCTCTGTAATACAGACCTGTTTCATCTTCCAGTACCCCATTGAATACTTTATTGTTCGCTACTTAAATGCCTTGATGACATCATCAATTAGGAGTATGAAAAGAAAAGGTGACAGAATATCACCTTGTCTTACACCAGTGGTCCTGAACCCAAAAACGCAGCAATAGAGAACGCAGTCAGCGACTCATAGCTTGACTGCCTGTTTCAGGATCAGCGAACCAGAGCTGGTCAAGACCGCACTGCACCTCCACGTGGTGGTCCCGGAAACAGTCTGCAGCAGTGCAGTCTGGCTGAGCGAGTGGGGATCGAAATGGGAAGGCAAACCCGGTCCTAAAAAATGCCGTGCAGAAGTCGGATGTGTCGACCGAAAGGTGCAGATATCACAGCTTAGGCGTAAACAGACACAACGCAACCACCGTCCTTTTCAGGGCGAACGAGGAAGAAGAAGACCTCTTCTGACTTATGGTTTGCTGTCCTCACATTATTTCTGCAAGACTTGTAGAAGCTCTGTATGGCATGAATCAGAGGTGCTGGAATGTTCTTCCTTGCCAAACAGTCCCAAAGTTTGCTCCAGGGGACCATGCCAAACGCCTTTTCCAAATCTATGAAACAAAGATGGATCTCACTCTTATACTCAAGGGCCTTTTCATTCAGCTGTCTGAGTGTGAAGATTAGGTATGAGTACTTCGGTTTGCTCGGAATCCGCACTGGACCTCATCCAATTGTGGCTCAGCTAGGCGTCGGAGTCTCTGCTCTTGGATTCTAGAGTAGATTTTACCAGGGACACTGAGAAGGGATATACCTCTATGGTTTCCACATTGTGGATTGCCACCCTTTTTGAAAATTGGTGTTATGATGGCAATCTCCCAGTCCTTTGGTATGGTCTTGTTGCACCACGCTGCCTGTAGGACCTTTAAGAGTAATAGGTCGCCTGATGCTCCCATGTACTTAACCATTTCTGGTGTTATACCATCATGCCCTGCTGCTTTGCCCATCGTGATTTTCTCCAGTGCTGCCTTCATTTCTTCCATCTTTATGTCATCTTCATCACCATTGGTTTCCTCTTCTGTGCTTGTGGTTATCATTTCTGATGCTTGACCTTGCTCACCATCCAGGAGTTCTGAGAAATATTGTTTCCATCTTTCCATTATTTCCTTCAGGGCAGTAAGCAATTTGCCTTGCTTGTCCTTTATAAATTTGAGAGGGCATTGTTTTTCCTTCCTCATGTTCTTTAGGGTCTTATAGAACAATGTCTGGTTTTCTTGGGCATCTTTTTCTAGCTTTTCTCAAAATTCTTCCCAGGACTTCTGTTTTGCTGCTAGCACCTTGTTCTTTGCTTCTGTTCTGAGTATCACATATTCTCTATATTTTCCTATTTGTCCTATATGTTTTTAGCTCCTAAGTATTGTTTCCATGTCATTTTCTTCTCTCTTATTTTCTCTTTGACTTCCTCTGTCCACCAAGGTATCCTCTTTCTCTAGTTCCCAAGTCGGACTTCACCACATGCTTCTGCAGCAGCTGTCTCTATGATGTCCTTGAATTTAAGCCAGAGGGTTTCCAAGTCATCAGGTTGTTCGTCTGTGTTTCTCACCGCTGTAGCAATAAGCCCCTGATTTCTGGCTCTCTCAGCTTGTAGGTCTTAATTCTCATTTCTCCCGTTCATTTACTTGGTTTCTTGTGTGATGTTGGGCAGTTCCTAGGCTGAGCAACTCTTTCAGTTGTTCTTTTGATTGTAAGAAGGAAGTGATCACTGTTAAGTCCTTTTGCGCGTGTAATTTAAATGTTGAGCACATCTAAGAAAATATACATATGATTAATTATTTACGCGCTGTCATACACTATGTTGAACACAAAGGCGCAACGCGGTGCACTCGGTTTTGTTGCCAAAGAACAATTACGTTAGAGGGGAGATGCCTAATGTATATGACCTGAGACGGTCGTCATTGGACGGAGCTGATTGTAAGTCTTACCCAAATTGTGGGAAGCATTCATGAAGATATTATAAACCTCCTTGTATGGAGTATCTACGTTAGCCAGTACAGGGCTCGTTTGCATATTATATATTATGCTATTTTCGTCATTACCAAGATCTGGCTGAACTTCGACACACATACGCCATGTTGTGTCGTTAGTGGGTTCCAGATCCTTGTGACGGACGGCTGTAGCTGACCTGAATTATTAAGATGACATGGTATTTCCCTCTCTATATCATTAGAACCCCTGAACATTTGTTGTAACTTTTCATCAGCCTGGAACGTTGCACCTGGGCTAATTAAGCATGCCGCATTTCCACGAGGATTCTACACGTTGGATCATTAATATGTGAACTGCTACCTTCTGTGCATTTTGAGATCGCATGGCCTTTGATGGGAGGTTAAATCACGCCCACGACCATCTCTGAGAACGATTTATAGCAATCTTTTCTTTAATAGCCGGCCCAAAGAGGACGTGGCCAGAGACTCACCCCGGTTTCTAGAGCAATTAACAGCAGTTCATTTTCCTTACCTCGCTGTCACCCCGCCTAGTGGGAATTGCCAAAGCTTCTCGGGGAAAGCGGTCCCATCAAAGCCAGGCTGGTCTTCAGAATCAACGTAGAAGCGGTATACGATCTGAGGAATCAGGGAACTCCCAGCTAACAAAGTTAGTTTCTCGCAGAGATTTCGCACCCTCATGCGAGCAGCCTGAGACGAACGGAGATCGGAAGCCAGGGGGGCATCGCGGTTAACAAAACGGCGTAGAACCTCGATTTTTCTCAAGATGAAGAAAGGTGTTAGAATCTAACATGTCCCACTCATCTTGCATTCCAATTAAATATATAGAGAACCTGAGAAACTGCATTTTATCATTCGTTCTGACAGAATTCTAAGATTCACTAGCATATAGTTGGATTCCTGCTAGATTTCATCTAAATTGTTGGATATTGGAGTGAATTCTTTTGTGTGCAGACGGTAATTTATACATTAGCTTCGAGTGATCAGTGGTCTAGTTATTTCATTTTTATTTCACTGGATTGTGGTGAAAATTTAACCTTATTAAATAAACCCATTTTCAAAGTTCTAGTGCAAACTAAATGTTACATCTATAAGTTAATTTCCTAATACAATAGCCGCGTAAATTAATTTTTCAGTCGTTAAGGGAATTATAACTTTAATACAGTTTAGTTCTGTATAGATAGATGTGCTTTTAACTATTAACTTCAAGGGGAACTTTTCTTGAATTTTATTAATTGAAGACGCAAGTGCAGAAAATAGTCTAACTGTAAATGTATCGCGCGGTAGATTTTAATATGATTTCATTGCATTTCATGTTCTTCTATTTGCATCCAGAATGATCTTTCGAACATTGAATCCCAGCAATTAAGCAGCAATTAAGCAGCAATTAAGCAGCTATTAAGCAGCAATTAAGCAGCCATTACGCAGCAATAAAATATATACAGAGTCCTGCCGACTCAGTTCGATTACTCCAGTGACTTATGAACATATTTAAAATTTAATCTTTGTGGCGATCCTGTTGGGATTAAGTTATCTGAAGTTTACAGAAATAGAGCACACCCAAAGACTGTTTTAAGATCCCAATTCATAAAGTCGTTTTAAAGTTAACAAACTGGAAGAAGAACAGTTGCCAGTAGCAATATTTTACTCACTGCTCTATTTGTGAAGAAGAACATAGATTTATCTGAACACTGTCTGTCAAGTATATTCAGTGGATTTAACCCCCCCCCCCCCCTCCCGAAGGAAGAAGAACTTACCTCAGTGTTTTGTAGTTTGTGACATTACGGCAAAAGAAAGTTATCTCCACCAGCTGTGCCAATCTTAGAAACCACACCATACCTCATACCTAGCCAAGTGCCTGTGCCATTCTTTAGGAACTTTATCTAATAAACAAACAGTACCGTTAAACTTCAACGTCCAGCGATTTCGGGACACTTTGTTAACTTCAACAACCCGCTAATCTGGGGCTGTTTATAACACATAAGGAAGGGAAACCACGAGGCCTGTAAACAGTAAATTAATATGAAACAAATATAAAGGTATGTTATAAGGCTTACTTACTTACTTACTTACTTAGTCGTCCCCCTTCTACCGTGAGATGTAGAGGTTTGGAAGAGAGAGCGCCTGACTATCCTATCGGCTGTCTTCCTCCTGGCCTGGTTCCATTCTAGTCCTCGGTCCCTCAAAGATTGTCTAATGTTGTCCTCCCAGCGGACTCTGGGTCGTCCTGGGGGTCTGGATCCTTGGCTCTTTGTTTCCCATGCTTGTCGTGGTAGCCGATCTTCTCCCATTCTGCAGACATGGCCAAACCATCTTAGTTGGGACTGTTCTACTTGGGTCTGCAGGGGGTGGGATTTAAGGCCTTGACGTATCGTCTGGTTGCGTACCATGTCTCTTCTTGTTACTTCAACCACCTTCCTCGGATACCTCATTTCTGAGGTTTGGATCTGGCTTTTGTGGGTTGTAGTCATTGCCCATGACTCGCATCCATATGTATGTTATAAGGCACTCGTAGGAAATAAAGAAGTAGAACACTAGACAACAGAAAAACAACAGACATGAATGGCTTACCCAGGATTTGAACCCTGGACTTTCCGTGCGACAACACCGCCTAGCTATGCAAGCGAATCATACTGTCCTCCCTGCCATCTACGCATCCCCAAAAAAGGATGTTTCAATGACAGTGCGAACCTCTATACATAACACCGGAAGTTTACCATGGGCAGTTCATCCTATTAATGACTCAGTTTTGGAATGTCATTGTCTTTTTTTTTACATCATTTGACTGTCCATAATTTTCTATTTGTAGCATTCTGTGTCTAGTTTTATTAGTTTTGCCTATTTATTTAGTTAGAGTGTGGAAAGGGAGGGGGGGTAATACGTCTTACTAGGACAAAAGACAATAAAGAAACCTACGTTGTGGCCACAAGGGCTTTGTCAGGGACAGACTAATAAATAATGAACGTAAAGAAAGTAAGAAGTAGAAAACGTAAATATAAAAGAGAAAACTGATTAGGATCACATGGCTGGAGCAAGACAGCAATTCGCACAGTTTCTTCAATTTATTCTACAAGGCAAGGAAGTCTTGTGTCACTTTCTTCTCAGTACGTACAGAAATGAAGTTGCAGTATCTTTTTTTTTTTTTTTATCCTTTGCACGTTGGCTCCTCCAGGACTTGCCAGGCCGCAATGTCTTCTATATTTGATCATATGCCCAAAACGCGAATGTAACTGATTGACGTTGTATATTGGTTGAACGGTTCGCTGCTCAACAAAATGAGGCAACAAACAAACATACAGGTTCTAAGGAAATAATCTTACATTATAACTCAGTGCAGTTTCCGGGAATCTCAAGGGAACTAAAGATAGAAAAGAACTATTGCCTCTTTAAACAAGCCGAAAGAAGCGACTAACAAGAAGTTGTGTACGAGGTTGGCTATCTCATCATGTCAAATAAACTGCTACAAAAACCACCTATGTTAGCTCACATGAAAGGTTTATTGCAAGCTTCCTGCAAGGCAAGCAGCTATAGTAGTGGCTCAAAGCTCTATAAGGAACAATAAAGAGACAAGGATAATTATTGTTATACTACTACTACTACTTTTGGGAGCCGCGGTAGCATAGTGGTTAGTGCACTGGCTTCCTTGCGCAGTGGTCTATGGTTCGATCCCCAGATGAAGTGGGAATGTTTTAGGCCACAAACGGCTCCTGGGTCAACCCAGTCCCAAATGGGTACCAGAGAAACTCTGGGAAGGTTAAGGCGGCCGGCGTGATGCCGACCACATCACCCCTAGTGTGCCGACGGTCAAGATAATATGGGCCTAACACCATATTCCCAATATGCCTCAATGGGCGTGTAACGGGTTCCTTTACCTTACCTTTTACTACTACTTTTAGGCATGCGGCTGATTTTCTGTTTTTTATTTGTTTGTTGTGTGTGTGTTTTTTTTTTAATTCTTCACCTGAGTACAGTGCTGGCTTTAGGTCGACTGACATTATTTGACCCAATCATGCCCCGCGCTTACATGGACCCCTGATTCGGGTTCCCACCTACATCTTTGAAAAAAAAAACCCGAAGATTATTTCAAATTAGACATCAGGAATATATGATGTTATATTGTATTAAAATAAAACGGTATCTATATTTATTAGTTATATTTTGACAAACAACGTGTTACAACAAAACTATAATCTTCAATTAGATGGCGGGGAAGTCTAGACAGCTCCACCAGAATAGTCAAAATTCAGGCCCAGTAATTACTAAGACCGACCCTGACTGAGCATACTGAAGAGTTGGTTGTGAACCTCTTCCGTGTCCTGCTGAGTGTCAAGCACCAAAGTCAAAAACCATTCTATCCTGTAGAAGAAAGAATCACTTCCGTAACATATTTCACGTCGCTGACGACAAAGAGATGGAACAGCCTTACCAGGAGCTACCACGATGACAGCAAAGATCGCACAAATGATGACACCACTTGACACTGTTCATCTTCAGAGTGAGATTCTTCGTCAAGACTCAACGACTCTTGTCTAGATTAGCTGCACACTTGAGTTTATTAACGATGCACTCGACATGTGACTACTGCACTGAGAGGTGTTGGTTCGGAGACCACTTCAATCGTAAACCGAAAAAGGGCTATTGTGCGTTAGTCACATTTAATAAAATACAGCTTATTTAAATCTCCAGGAATTCTATTTGGGGGGAAAAAAAGACAATTAGTCAGGATTCACGTGGTTTCACAAGATCACTATTGTGGAACTTATGACAAGAACCAGACAAGTGCCAGTGGAACAAGAGATGTTAGTATTACAAGGTTGGCCTTGTTCTGGAATCCCCGGTAAAAGGAAGGCAGACAAAGGAACACACTGAGAAAAGAACTGGTGACGAACGAGCGAACGAATTTATTTTCAAAGGGTTGAGAATTGGGCACGCAGGCGCGTCTGACATTCTGCCCTTCCTTTCTCTCGTCTTTTATACTGATTTCATTTATTCTCACATGCATTTTACCCATCAATGTAAAGGAATTCAACGTTGTAAAGGTAAAATAATAGCATACTCACATTAACAGTATCTAATTATAAACATGAAATAAAATATGTTGAAAAGTACAAACTAAATATCACCATGAAATAAAATATGTTGAAAAGTACAAACTAAGTATCACCATGAAATAAAATATGTTGAAAAGTACAAACTAAGTATCACCATGAAATAAAATATGTTGAAAAGTACAAACTAAGTATCACCATGAAATAAAATATGTTGAAAAGTACAAACTAAGTATCACCATGAAATAAAATATGTTGAAAAGTACAAACATCATCATTAAACCTACATTCGATATTATATCATTTGTTCTGAAAAATAATAACATTAGGGGGCAGATAATCAGAACTCATAAAGTTGACGAAACGAAGAAGTCATGCAACAACCGCGAGTTGATCACACGTGACAGAGAAACCTGGCTTGAGTCTGTTGAGGGACTATGCTCCTAGGGGAACTAAAGTATAACGGTGAGGATGTACAACTCTGGTAACCACTGTACTACCATTTAAACGTTTCTACTTCGAGGACTAATAATTTTTAACTGACGACAGAACGGGATACCTTGTTTTAAAGATATCTACGTGAGAATTCCAAAAAATATTTTTTTTCAATATATCTTTTTGATTTTGCACACATTAAGTTATTTCAGTAACGTTACATAATAACTAGACAAAGAAGGAAAAACATTACTACCTTTTCAAACACGTCGTACAAGGCGACTTATAGAAGGTTGTGCATCGACCTGGCAACCTTATAATGTAAAACAAACTACAACAGAAACAACTGATATAAGAGTATATGAAGGCTTGGTTCAGGCACCCAGCGAGATGACGAGCTGCAGCCGTTGCTACCTGCTGTCTAAGCAGCGTAAAGGAAAAAGAGGATGACGATGTAAATAAAGCCACCACTTGCTACATTTTAAACCAGGGGTTCTCGACGTGGTGCCCGCAGGCGCCATGGTGTCCACCAAGGCTTATCTGTGTGCCCGCGGAAGCCTTGCGGATGAAAGCAAAATACACAAATTTTTTGCACGATCACAAATTATAGTTTATCCTTTACTTAATGTCTCAAGTTTTGGCGGTTAGTGGTCACAAGAAAGTTACAAAAAATGCGTTGATAGACACGTACAGTTATTTTATATTAAAGAGCTGTTACTTTAACAATCTAATCATTATTGAAAAATACCCATTCTTAAAAAGTGCAGCATGAGCAGATACACTCATATTTTGGCTTCATATATTTTTGCGAATTTAAAAAAATGAACATTGCCAAATCCTAGTACATGTCGCAGCTCACTGATGCTCATCTGGATCATTGTTTTCGTGCTTGAACATACCCCTCTAACTATTAAAGTTGGCCAATTGTCACGAGAGGATAGATGGTTATTGAATAAAATAAGATATCCTGGACATAAAGGTGTATCAGATGATACCAGGATAGTGCCAGATAAGAATCTGGTCTTATCAGTAATACCCCTTTCTCTGAAAAGAGTAAAGGTGTATAGACAACAAAGGTAGGGTCAAGCTGTATAAGTTTCCAGAGAAGATGGTAATGTAGTACTCTGAGTCCTTATGTGCTACCTCTCCAGATCCTCCTCTGTTAATATGGTGGTTATTATTGTTATTGACTCTGCTATGGGTAATTAATTAATTTAATCCACCAACAAGGAATGCAACTTAACTTGAAGAATTTAAGTAAGTCAGCTGGAAAAGTATTTACAATTTAATTGTACAGTTTCTTTTTTCTGTTTGAAAAGTTTTTTGTTTTTTTAACAAATAAAGAAATCATATTACATCATTAAAGAAATAATAAAATCTTCAACAACGTCTTTCACTGAATTAAAATGTCTATCACCATGGAGAAAGTCTTGCTTGGTTGATCTCTCTCTGATTAATTAATAGTTGCTATTCTCACAGTTCTGATTGAAGATCTACACTGCTATGTTCATCATAATACTGTTTAATGTTATTTTTGATGATCTGGGATATGCCGTACAGTTGCCTGTTTGGGCAACTTATCTGAGTCATTGAAGATGGCTCCCTCTGATACTGGATAGAAATCTGTGCTGAAATTCTTCCAAGTGGTACACACGAGATGTCTGGCCCTCTGACTGAGACCGGCACTGCATCCGTCGTAAACTCAGTAAGAGATGCCTCTTGTATATTTAACAGGTTTTTACAGGATAAAACCTGAAACGAAGTTAAATGCAATCCCTGTATTTTTCTATCAATATCCCTCTATGACACAGATGGGGATGATAGACAGTTTCAGACAGAGTGCTAGCACATGCACAAGACATAATGTAGTAGCAACAATCAATTCAGTTCACTGTGATCATACATTTCTTCTACATCCTTATTTATAATCCTTTTCCCATGATCCGCTTCCCTACAATAATTTGGTCGTGAATAAAACTATTAAGTAATATATCAAACTATACAGTAATCCAACGCCTTTCATCCTTCCTTATGTTCCTGGTATGTATGTCATTCCATTAAGAAATACTTCTTCAAATACTTTTCCAAACTTACAGACACACTTTCGCCATCATTCTCAATTATTTTGAATAATTCCCAAGGCTGGCTTTGCCTCTAGAATTACACACAAGCCTGTAAGTTCACCAGTAACACATTCTACTTTTCTAACACATCTACACACTTCCTATCGTACAAGAGGGTTAATCATTAGAACTACACATATTATATACCTATATATATATATATATATATATATATATATATATATATATATATATATATATATATATATATATATATATAGATAGAGAGAGAGAGAGAGAGAGAGAGAGAGAGAGATATTCGTTCTTACCCTCAAGCATACACATAGTCGAACTGTTAATGGTTGTTTAAGGTCTGCTTACAAGTAAAGATGGCAAATCGCTTCCACTAACACATGCTTTCTTTTGCCGCTCGCTGTAGATTCAAATATTGTGACTGACCTGATTCTGTTAGGCACGCACTATTTATAGTGTGACCTCGAGCGTCCGAGGTGGTTTCCCCTACTAATGTGCTTTGAGTTCCGAAAATATAGGTAAAATTTGCCTATTGTGCAAATCAGGAAAAACTAAGTTTTCAGTTATCTCCGTTATTTATGGAGCGATTTTATTCATCTATAGTTTAAAATACGCCCTGTAGTATTCTACATATTTCTGGTTAATATTTTTTTTTCATTCCTAAATGCATTTTAATCTATGCGTACTATACACATCTAAATAATGGACTACCCTGAGGCTTCGATGTATTCAATTAGAGATTTTCTCTCTTATTATACTACTTGTCGTAAAAGTCTTTGTACAGACATGTAGAGCAACATCCTCAATATCGTTTTGGTAGCCTCTTCCAGGTGGTACTTCTTTCATACTGATGTAGTTAATTTTCCTCCGATACTTGTTTGCACATATTGGACTTCCATTTTATTTATCTAAGGCTGTAGTAAACAATGCATAACGGAGCGTTCTGATTGGTCTGTGTATCTT
Source organism: Oreohelix idahoensis (assembly GCA_024509875.1). NCBI lineage: Eukaryota > Metazoa > Mollusca > Gastropoda > Stylommatophora > Oreohelicidae > Oreohelix > Oreohelix idahoensis. The sequence goes on along the minus strand of JAMPIV010019799.1, from coordinate 10,936 downwards.
GCCGTTCTCATAAAGTATGGCGCTCAGTTTTGGGTAAAGAATCCGTGTTGTGAATCCAACTTCACGACACCAATGACATGCAGTGCATAATGATTTTAAGATTTTAAATCCTGAATATATCTTATTTAATTGAATGTGGCAACTCAGCCTTATATACTAAAGCACATTAAAAACGCACCACTATTATATATACTGATGCCGAGAAGCTGGAAAAAAAGTGTGGGAATGGATTTTCCCTGTGTTTGTCATGGGATAGAGAGCGAATGGCTGCTGGAATGGAAAGTGCATGATTCAACCCACGGGTTTGTGTACAGACTACATGAAAACAATGAAAGTTACACGTGCAACGCGATTCCCAACAGCTATGACCCTGAAAATGTGTACGCGTTGTGGCAGTATACTCGGTATAAAAAGGCCGTTGAGACAAAACACCTAGTACATGTGCTTGAAATGCCACGACTATCTGAAAACGACCGCCAACGAGCCATTGGTGTGTTGGAGACCGGAATGAGCTCGCGGGCCATTGCCAGAATGATGAATTGCCACCACAGCACTATTGTACGTCTCAATGAACATTACGGAACCACTGGCAGTGCCCAGGATAGACTTCGGAGTGGCCAACCACAAGTTACTACCCCTGCGCAAGATCGTCATATTGTGCTGAGTCTCCTAAGGAATCGTTCTCTCCCGGCAAGTCAAACTGCAAGAGCAATAGTGGGTAGACGTGGGCAAGTCTCTCGAATGACAGTCATACGATGACTCAGAAATACAGGCCTTACTGCAAGACGACCTTATGTTCGGCCAAACGTGACTCACAGACATCGTCAGCAGCGCCTGCAATGGGCAGAGCAACATGTCAGATGGACTAGACTGCAGTGGAATGCTGTCCTATGTCGTGAATTATTCTAATCCCCATATATAAATTAAAACGTAAATGCAAAGCCTAACAAATAAATTTAATAAAAGGAAAGAAGAATGGTAGAGAACAGTGCTGTTATAATGCCTGTACTCGAAATCCCCCTTGTTTTCTACTTCGTCTGCAAATTGTAACGCTTTCACGTTGACAGTAAAAGCCTACTGTATTATTACCCGCTTTCTTCAATGAAACGTGTACTGTATTTCTTGGGAAAACCTTGAGATACGCAAGCTGATCAATGACCTAAATTTAATATTTCATTCATTCCATTTTATACACGGCGTAACTAAAAGACAGATGGACTAAAGGATAGAGAGAAGGGAGAGGCAGAAAGCGGGGACACGTGCAACACTAAACACGCGTCGCGCGATACACAATTGCTGCCATCACGCGTGTAAGGCCACATGCACTAACTTTATTTCAAATCGACAGTGATAAAATTCACTACCCTTCCCAGAGTTAGGTTTTAAAATCCTGAAAAACGCTTATTGGGAAAGATGACATTAGATGGGTTTACGTTTGAAAACATGACAGTACCCAGACACCACATGGGGATTGAAGTGAACAGGAGGTGGTAGAAAATGCACATTTTGAACGCAGCCACCTAGCTCCCTTAAATTCGTATATTTGGGTTCCTTGGGGTTTGCTGACAAAGAATATGTAAAACGTTACGCAAATAGTCTAGGAATTACCAAGTTATGGCCAAAATAAAATAGTGGGGGTGCCTGACAGCATGAAATCATTTCTGCTCATAAAATTTTTTTTATAACGTGTTTGAAGAAACATTACGTTACGGAAATAGCCTACCATGTTAACTCCTATGTGATTGGAGCGCAACAAATGAAAGACTAAACACGATTGGTCGGACTATAAATACTATCTTGTGTTGTCAGGGGAAACGTGAGAAAGGGGTACTTTTTTGAAAAGATGTGTAGACGTGGTGTGATTGGGTAGAGCTGCGAATATACACAATTCAGAGCGTCTGTTCATTGCCACATCTTGTAATAAACCTACTAAGAAGCAGTGCGTTGAGCACCAGTGTATATTTTTTATAAAATAAAGCCTGGGACATCGGCAGATCGGAGTTGTGCTATATTCATTGCCAGTCAACGAAACTGTTTATTATTATTTCCATGAATTGTGGTAAGCTTGAAATATTCAATATCTTTTAATGAAAATTGAATGTAAATTGATAATTTATGTCTGTATATATATGTGTGGTTCAGTAGCGAACATGATGTAAAGCCTATAGTGCTCCAGCCTGAACAGAAGGTGTCGGAGGAAAGTAAAACTGCATGGAATGGCCAAACAGTACACTGACACCTAGATTATTAACTAGAAAGAAATAATGCTGGAATTGCAGAGGCGTAGTAACCATTAGGGAGGGAAATACTGGTATAAAGTATTTCAGATGAAGCTGACAGTTGGCCTAACGCTCTGAACTCAATGTTTGTGATGTATTGTGCTCAGTGTAGAAATGGAGTATAAATTAGTTCTGACGTAGAAGGTACAACCTTCTTGTTTCAGGGACCGTGGTCTTAAAGTTATTGAGCAGCACCTGGTCAGAGCTTTGTTGAAGCCAGAGGTGGACAGCATACTCCTTGGTCCATATAGCAACCAGTGGGGTGGCTCCAGAGCTCATTAAAGAAACGAGCAGAGGAGTCTTTTACTGCAGTCATCACGCAAGATAAGAGAGTGTGGCCATGGAGCTCAACATTATGTACCCCCCATCTTAAAATGACATTATAAACTAAAATTAAGAGGGGAATTTAATTGTTTAATACCAGGAACTGAGAACATCTCCAATACTAGTTCCAATAGAAACAAACTATTGAAGTCATGATGACAAATACCAACAGAGCTTGAACAAAACAAAACCAGTATTTCCTCATATTACCACTACACAACTGACACACATAGGATACCATTAATAATATATGTCACTACAAGAATCATATTAATAAATTCTGTACATATAACTTGTAATTAAAATTGATTGTGATTCCTGGTTCCCTTTGTATTTGAATCAGGACACATATACATTCATGACAGCACTGAATACATATTGTTATTTGAAAAGTTATCAGTGACTCCTTTAAGATATCCTCTTAGAGTGTTATATGTATGTGAGTGTCACATTGTTGTCAAGTGTGGTGGAATAAATTAAATTGTTTATCTGTCTGTTGTTGTTATGACTTACACTTCATCATACACATACCCTAGACATATAACGTAGTCATCACACTATTCCAGAATAATTCTGACTGAGGTATACATATGTGGCAGTAAGTAAGGTTATCTATAATACACTACTCTTATTAGATATAGATACCTTCACAGCTGATCTCAGTCAGTACACTAAGTCCCCTATAAATATTTATAACATCCCACTTTACCACATCCTATTCACAGACGAGAGCAGATTCAACATATTCTTTGCTGATGGACGTATGCGGATTTGGCGACGGTGTGGAGAGCACTTTGCAGATTGCTGTGTTCGTCAGCACAACCGATTTGGAGGTGGCAGTATTCACATTTGGGGAGGATTCAGTTTTCACCATCGCTTGCCTCTTCACGTCTTCCGTGGAAATGTTAATGCTGTGACACATCGAGAGGAGGTTCTGGATGCATTGGTTGCTCCTGCGTTCACAAAGTATCCAGACTTGCAGCTTCTCCAGCAAGATAACGCACGTGCGCACACCGCATGCATTACGCAGCAATATCTACAGCAGCAGAACATTGTGACGATTGATTGGCCTGCCCTATCACCAGACATGTCCCCTATAGAACATCTGTGGGACGAGCTAGGACACAGAGTCTACAGGGAAGGTTCTCCAGCTAATCTGCAACAGCTCGAAGCTGCTCTTACACGTGAATGGGACTTGATTCCCCGGAATTTCCTTCAGAGACTTGTGCGTTCCATGCGGAGCCGCGGCAAAGCTTGTTTGCAAGCACACGGTGGACATACCAGATACTGAGGATAGTGTGAATGAATTTTTTTATTGGTTGCATTTTTGGTTTTCTCCCTTGCCTGCACAGAATGCAATGAATTTCATAACAATCAAATGTACAAATTAATGACCAGCATGGATTCATAGGAAAATGAATAAAGATTCCAAATATGTAAACTTGTAAACACTTATATTTACATTTCACACTCTGTTCCTGGATTATACAGGTAATGCGTTTTTAATGTGCTTCAGTATATAAGTATTCTGTATATTTTGTTGTAATTACGAACCTTTTTTTAAAATAAGTAAGAATTGATATTTGGTTTGTACTTTATAAATGTAAAATGTGGCCACCGTGCAAAAATGGCAGAGAACCCCTGTTTTAAACTGATCACATTTAGACATTTTCGTACCAGCTTTGACATTTAAAAAAATGAAATCTATGCTATAATTATAATGAAGTATTAAATAGACATATATTTTATAATTCATCTTACTTTGATCGCCCAATTAACCTATCTCTTTGGCTTAACGCTGGGTGGGGCAAACAAAAAGTCGGCTAATTATTCAAGGAAACACCCCCACACAAAAGTATAGCGACCACCAGGACAAACGAGGTGTGGCTGCTACAGATGGTCTTTCAGGTCAAGCTTGATGTCCAGTGTGACTTCCAAAGGGTCAAGTGCAAACAAGTGGACGCATAAAATTAACACAGAAGGGAAGTTACAACAACGGAAATTGTGCACAGACGTGTGACAATAGTTTTGGATGACTGGCGTTTAGACTTTTCTTTTATAAAATTCTCTGAGCTCTAGAATGGTCACCCCAGGAAACTCGCCAGACGTGGTCAGTAAAAATTACAAGGTACTTGAGCAGTTGTTGAAGCTAGTCTTGAGATGATCATGATGATGTTAATAAAAGTGACGACGCAGAGGTTGAGGAGGAGAATGAAGATATTTCAACAGAACTAACTGAATTCTGAAACGTTCTGATAAATTCTAAAGACTTTGGAAGCATTTGAAGCTATTAATACAGCAGTTAGTGGCAAAAAGCTTGTTTAAAACAGCAGTAGTATATATTATTATATTTATGCAGTATTAGTAGCAGTAGTTATAGTGAAATAAGTAATTTGTTGTAGTAGTTGTAAACAATGAAAATAGATGACTTGAAAGCACTCGTAAGAAAGAAAGAAAGCAAGAAAGAAAGAAAGAAAAAAAAAAGAAAGAAAAGAAAATAAAGAAAGAGTATATTAGACCAGTGGTTCCCAACCTTTTTACATCTAAGGACCACTTTTCCAACTATATATAAGTTGCGGACTACGTACTATATATTCATACAATTTAAATGGTTAAAATTACACAATATTCAATGGGAGCATTGTGCTTGCATTTCGCTCACTAGATTTTCAATATTAGGCTTCATAGAAGTTAAAGACAGTTTCTTGCAAACGGTTTCTGTGTTTTGTTTTTATAGAACTAAAAACGTAGGAATGATCAGAGCAAAATTATAGAACTTAATACCAAATCGATAACGCAGCCGCTGACCACCTGATAATGCGCCACGGACGATAAGAGGTCCGAGTACCACAGTTTGGGAACCAATGTATTAGACAACAGAAAATTAAAATTAAAAAATAATTCGCGTTTCGTGGAATCGATCCAGGTCCTTCTAGATGGAACATTCACCTCGCTGGTAGAAATAAACGTGTTAACTAACGACCATCTAAACACCCCTTCCAAAAATATGCTACAGCTTAGTTCGTGTCATTTACGTCATAATTCGCAACTATGGACCTTGAACCTGAACCATTCAGAAATTGTATACGCACCACTACTGTCAAACGCCATCACAAAAAGGTAACGTTCAGTGATGGGGGATCAAAGACAAGACTTTCAAACGTTGCAATAATGCACACATCCCTAATGCACACATCCCTAATGCACACGTCCCTAATGCACACATCTCTAATGCACACGTCCCTAATGCACACGTCCCTAATGCACACATCCCTAATGCACACATCCCTAATGCACACGTCCCTAATGCACACATCCCTAATGCACAGGTCCCTAATGCACACATCCCTAATGCACACATCCCTAATGCACACATCCCTAATGTACACATCCCTAATGCACACATCCTTAATGCACACATCCCTAATGCACACATCCCTAATGCACACATCCCTAATGCACACCTCATTAATGCACACATCCCTAATGCACACATCCCTAATGCACACGTCCCTAATGCACACATCCCTAATGCACACATCCATAATGCACACATCCCTAATGCACACATCCTTAATGCACACATCCCTAATGCACACGTCCCTAATGCACACATCCCTAATGCACACATCCTTAATGCACACATCCCTAATGCACACATCCCTAATGCACACATCCCTAATGCACACATCCTTAATGCACACATCCCTAATGCACACATCCCTAATGCACACATCCTTAATGCGCACATCCCTAATGCACACATCCCTAATGCACACATCCCTAATGCACACATCCTTAATGCACACATCCCTAATGCACACATCCCTAATGCACACATCCCTAATGCACACATCCTTAATGCACACATCCCTAATGCACACATCCCTAATGCACACATCCTTAATGCACACATCCCTAATGCACACATCCCTAATGCACACATCCCTAATGCACACACCCTTAATGCACACATCCCTAATGCACACATCCCTAATGCGCACATCCCTAATGCACACGTCCCTAATGCACACATCTCTAATGCACACATCCCTAATGCACACATCCCTAATGCACACGTCCCTAATGCACACATCCCTAATGCACACATCCCTAATGCACACATCCCTAATGCACAAATATCCCGTGTAGTTAGTTCCCAATGGTCTGTAATGAGACAAAGAAAAAAAAGCACGCCCGCATCCTCCGGCATTAGTAAGATTAGCCCCACACATGGGACTGTGCGTAGGCCTGGCAACTTTTTGTGGTAAAACGAGTAGCTATAGAAACCACAACTGTAAAAGCACATACATGCTTTGGTACAGATTCACTGCAAGAAGACCAGCTGAAATGATAGCACCATGATCTAAAACAGGGGTTCTCAATCTTTATTTGCTCATGTTCCTCTTCTGAGCCTTATTTACCTCTGTGTCCCACCCCCCACCCCCAATACTCGCTGTTATGTTGAAAAAGGTACTTTACCATCTTACTGTGGCCCCCTACAAATATGGCATGGCCCTCTGGGGTACCATATGGCAAACTTTGAGAATCACTGCTCTAAAAAAGAACGAAAAGGGACATCATAAATGACGATAAATACCCAAATAGACGATGACCGTAATAATAATAATATTCGTGTATATTAGATGCTGATAAAATGTGAGCAACTGTGTGAATATAACTGGCTTATTTTAGTAACAAACGTAATGAATTTGTAATAGTAGCAATCGTATAGCAACAGTAGTAGTTAATGTAGTAATGGTAGCAATAGTAATGGTAGTACCAACTGCAACTGTATTATTAGCTAAATAGTAGCAATAGCAGCATGCATGGAGGCATGTCTGGAGTCATCCGTATATGACCACCAGCTAGGCACAATGCTGTAGTATATCTCGTAGATGTGGATGTGAATATCTTTCTGTGAGACTAATTGCACCCTCATTGACTCTTGAAATCATCCACCCACTTCCAGGGATTCCCCCTGTGGTGAAACATGTTGAGAACCTACTAAGCTTGGAAGAGTCAACTGAGCCCCAGACGTAACTTAGGTTGGTTGCATGCAAGGGAATCTCACTATTGACCCCATGGTAGGCAGGGGAAGCTGAGAAGTGGCTCTGTGTAGGGCGTGACGATTCCTTGGGAGAGTTCAGAACCAGAGCACAGTAGTTTAGCTCTGCCTATTAGGAGAGCCCCTTTGGATGGCGGTGAGTGCACAGTATTCCACATGCTTTATCCTCCTGGCTTGGGAATAGATGTGATGAGCCTTTAAATGCAATCCAAACTGGAGAAACATGAGCTTATGATATCAACTCAACACTTTTCGGAATGGCAGAAAAGCCACAGAAAAAGCATTGATATACAGTGTAGATAATACCAACGAGTCTTCAACTTGGTACTGGCTACATAAAAGCAAGAAGTTCCGCAGGCCTAGTTAAATAACAACATCAATAACAGCGGCTGCCGTGGTAACAGAAAGTAGACAGATACAGTAATAGTACGTGTAGTGGGAACAGCAATAATACAGTGTGATTTAAAACTCCATATTTATTTTTTTAGTTTTATGTCTTCACTTCTGTCTTACTGAATAGACGGAAGAAAAAAAAATAAACCTACTAGTCACGTGTGAAATGGCAAGTATGGCTCATTATTTTGATATTTCTGTCATATACATCCAATAGATTCAATTGAGGATATAAACATTTGACAAATAGCGCGTGACTTTTTAGTCATCCTGTAGTACAGGGGTTCTTATCCTTTCTTTGTGCCCTGGACTCCTTTGATTGTTCGGTGAAAGCTGATGACCTCTTTGAATGTCAAGTGAAGGCTGCTGAACCCCTTCAATGTTCGGTGACGGTTATGGACCACTTTAATTGTCCAATTAAGGCTACTGACTACTTTGATGGCCCGATTAAGACTACTGACCCCTTTGATTGCCTATGAAGACTACCGACCCCTTTGATTTTCCAATAAAGACTACTGACTCCTTTGGTTGTCCAATGAAGACTATTGACCCCTTTGAATGTTCGGTGAACACTACTGACCCCTTCGACTGTCCAATTAAGACTACTGACCACTTTGATTGTCCGGTGAAGACTACTGACCCCTTTGACTGTCCAATTAAGACTACTTGCCCCTTTGATTGTCCGGTGAAGGCTACTGACCACTTTGATTGTCCGATGAAGACTACTGACCCCTTTGTCCAATTAAGACTACTTGCCCATTTGATTGTCCGGTGAAGGCTACTGACCCCTTTAACTGTCGAATGAAGTCTACTGGCCCCTTTGATTGTACAGTGAAAGCTACTGACCCCTTTGATTGTCCAATTAAGACTACTGACCCCTTTAATTGTCCGGTGAAGGCTACTGACCCCTTTTATTGTCAAATAAGACTACTGACCAATTTGATTGTCCAGCGAGGACTACGAACACCTACACAATGTACATAGACATCATTAAAATATTTGCATACAAATAAAACATTTTATTACAAAGAAAAATAATTAAACTTACATATAGCCATACCATAATACAAAAACAGTCTGTAAAAAGAATATATTTCTTTAAATGTCAAAATCTATGATAATTTTCTGAGTACAAGTTTTGGTGAAAACAAATTTCAAATTTTTAGGTTATGTACACAGATCATCTAGATTTCATTTATGAGCCCCTAAATGGTCAGTGCACCGCCGATTAAGCAGCCTCGCTGTAGTAGTAGTAGTAGTAGTAGTAGTAGTAGTAGTTGTAGTAGTAGTAGTAGTAGTAGTAGTAGTGATAGTAATCATTTTCCTCGCTCAGAGTTATCTCCTGGGTCATGTTGCATTACGTCACTAAACCATAAAGTCCCATTCCAGTGAATCAGTTAATCATGAGATTTTCTTACTGTCAGTAACGTTACCTTCCTCATTCACTCACTCACTCACCCACTCCCTCTCTTTATCTAACACTTGTAAATGTCTATCACCCAAATCAAACAATATCTTCCTTACCTGAATCCTGTCCTCAGGTAGGTTGGTCTTCGCCGACAGAAGCTCACGAGCATACACGTCAGGATAATGGGCCTCTCTGAAAGCCTTCTCCAGCTCTTCCAACTGCTGGCAACTAAATATTGTCCTGGAAAGGTATGGCATTGAATCATTATTATCATCATCATCATCATCATCATCATCATCATCATCATCATCATCATCATCATCATCATTATTATTATTATTATCATCATCATCATCATCTTCATCATCTTCATTAACAACATTATTATTATTATTATTATCATCTTCATCATCATGATCATCATCAACATTATTATTATCATCATTATCATCACCTTCATCGTCAACATTATTATTATTATCATCTTCATCATCATCATCATTGTAGCCATCATGATCATCAATCATCATAATTATCATCATTTTTTATCATCATCATCATCTTCATATTCATCATCTTCATCATCTTCAACACCATCATCATCGTCATCTTCACTATCATTATAATCATCATCATATTCATCATTATCTTCATCATCTCCACCATCATCATCATAATCATCATCATGATCATCTTCATCATCATCATAATCATCACCAACATCATAATCACCATTGTGGTGTCTGCCCATGCACACCACATGTTAGATTTATTGAGTGAGGTGCACCAGAGATATGACGTATGAATGTTTTATGTAGTAACAAGGGTGTTTGACGAAAACTCTTGAACAATGTGGCAATGTTTTGCCTGTGTCTCAACTTGCGTTCCAATGAGAACCAATTAGGAAGTGTTTCCCTGTTAAAGTATTTGGATGATGTAATAAATGGATATTCTTGAAACAGGGTTAATCCTGCCATGATGATTTATGGAAAATATGGATCAATACATGCGAACTGATATGTATGCTACAATGGAATCAAATATGCTTATTAAAATTTAATTCGTCTATGAAGGGAAACGGCCTTAATTCCTTGTCGTTGGTTGGGCTAGTTACAGAGCCCGTATTTATGTTGTTGGAGATTTCGTGAGAAAGCACATAAACGTTATGAAATTTCACCCTAGACGTAATAGAGCAACATGCAGTAATATATAACAACAGAACGAGCAATCAAGTACAAACCAACATATTTGGTATAGATTTCAAGTGTGGACGCAGGGAGCTATTTACCTGAAATATTAATAATAAAAAGAAGTAAAAGTGGAAACAGCCCCCCCCCCCCCCCACCGCAATCATCATCATCATCTTCATCATCATAAATCATCATTTTTTTTTTTTCATTTTTTTTCGCTTTTCATTTTCCAAGGAGCGAGAGGGTTGGGTGTGGGGGGGGGGGGGGTGTAACC
>JAMPIV010019798.1:0-11329 GCA_024509875.1 Oreohelix idahoensis | reverse complement strand
TACAGATAAAAGTCATATACACTCGTACACACATATTCCTACCAAAGGTCTACTTTCATTAACATAATAATAAAACAGCCAACGTGTGATATATACATTCATGATTAAAATGTTAGGCAATGCTGTGGGATTTTTTTCCCCCGTACTGTCAATTATTTCCCCCTGAATTTAAAGGTATTAGCAGTACAATATATATATATATATATTGTTACCATTAAAATTCATAACAGGAGTGACATATTTGTTTAGCTCAGTGGGACTCTGTGTTTGTTGATTTTACATGGGTCACTGGAAAAGGTTGGTTGAGTTACGCTAAGCAGTCATGCTTGGCGGGGCGTCGTGAGACAAGTGACTGGTGGGAGGAAAATTAGAGCGATGGTGTTTTTTTCAAGCGAGTGGACGTGTATTGTTTTGGGCTCCTAAAATGGATAGGATTTTTGTGATATATTCCTACATGTTACCAGTCTCTGTACCTCAAGATCATTGTGTGAGGGGTACGAGATTTATGCACGAGAAAAGGACGTAGATATTTCTCTGAACTGTTTAAAACATAATATGGAAAAACTGTCGTGGACAGTGTTGCTAGTTTCTGATGCTACAGGACTATACGGATGACGATATACATATATTATACCATATGCTATAATGGTTTTAAGTTGACACTGGTGGAGCTGTGCTTATGTTAATAAACGTTTGTTTAACTGTCCACTCTGCTTTTGTGGTGACGTAAATATTTTGAAGTTGAATGGCTGTGAGCGATGTCCATCAGTAGTATCCCCTAATGTGTACATGGCCAGAGTAACCAGTCGTTACTAAAAGAGACATCATATTTTACAAAAGACTCGCGCCACACACACACACACACACACACACACACACCCACACCCACACCCACACCCACACACACACACGTGTCCTTTTTCTTTCTTTCTTTCCCTAACTTCCCCACCCCTTTTAACACACATCCTCATCATCCTTCCTTCTCCCCTAAAGATGATGTACTCCATCTCCCAATATTTTATCTTAAGTACACGCACATGCGAGAGTGTGTGCATGTTTTTTTTTTTTCTTTTCTATAACCAGCGGCACTCGAGCTTTCCAGCTCTTTCGGCCCAATGACATGTCATTGCGAGGCTGGGGGGTCAGTGGACTTTCCTTCCAACCCGGTCTGGAGCTTCGCTCCTTCCCATCCACACGGGATTTATGTGCAGGAGCCGTTCAGGTTATTCAGTCAAATTTCCGGCCGTAAACATTTCTTCAAACGCCGACGGCCGGGTTTGAACCATGAACACCTGGTCGCCAGTACAACGTCGTAGCCATTACACCAGCGCGGCATTATTATTATTTTATTGTCCATGTATCTACTATCATTGTTATTATTTTATTGTCCATGTATCTACTATCATTGTTATTATTTTATTGTCCATGTATCTACTATCATTGTTATTATTTTATTGTCCATGTATCTACTATCATTGTTATTATTTTATTGTCCATGTATCTACTATCATTATTATTATTTTATTGTCCATGTATCTACTATCATTGTTATTATTTTATTGTCCATGTATCTACTATCATTGTTATTATTTTATTGTCCATGTATCTACTATCATTATTATTATTTTATTGTCCATGTATCTACTATCATTGTTATTATTTTATTGTCCATGTATCTACTATCATTGTTATTATTTTATTGTCCATGTATCTACTATCATTGTTATTATTTTATTGTCCATGTATCTACTATCATTGTTATTATTTTATTGTCCATGTATCTACTATCATTATTATTATTTTATTGTCCATGTATCTACTATCATTGTTATTATTTTTAAATTTTTAATGCATATGTACATGTGTAGTTTATTTATTTTATTATTATTTTTTATTATTTTAAAACGGATGATGCTGAAGTAAGCTTTTTATAGGATAATTTTGCACAAGTCAACAGCAGACCGTGTGGTCTTCGGTCAGAATAGGCCGAGGTTGCTTGTCTGTGTAGGTAGTAATGATTTTACTGTAATGTCACATTGTTGTTGATGTTGTTGTTTTGAAGTGGTGATGGGTGGAGAGCGGGCACTTAACAGCTGACCGTTATTGCCTCTTCTCGTTCCATCTTGGTCTACCCTGTTCAACCTGAAAATTGGTTATAATTGGGGTATTTAGTGTCATTTTATTTGCTAATTTTGTATTCAATTTCAATAACTATTGTCTTTTGCAGTTGTTGATTTTAATTTATATTAGTATTTGTTCATTTTATTTTCTCTTTTGTATTGTTTATTGATAACTATTGTCCTTTTCACTTTGTTTTAATATGTATTAGTATTGGTTCTTTTTTGAGATGATGTTGTTGTTTTTTTTATACCTCTTTATACCCTTTTTATACCTGATTTGGTTGAAGAATTTGCCATTAAAAAGATCAGTACGCTGGTCGAGAAAAAATTGGAGTGCCTTGAGACCATCAGCATGTGGGATAGAAGTATAAAGGGAACAAACATCTAGAAGGAAATGTGACAGCGCCATCTTGAGGTCTGTCGTTCTAGGCGCTGGCCCCATCTGGTCAGTCATATTGTCTCTGTGGTTTAGTGCCTTTTGATCACGTTATCTTCAAGCCGATTTATTACAAGGCCATAATAAGCCTACGAATTAGTTGTGTTTTTGCTCTAGTTGTGTAAATCTGTGTTTTCATGCATTCTGGAGCAATAATCGCGTGTGTTATCTGTGTGGCGCAGATTAATCCGCGTAGCGCGCAGTAAATTGAGTGGTTAGGCCAGGGCTTATAAAAAGGGGTAGCAAGCGGCGAAACCGGTCGATGTTTGAGAGAGCCGCCCAGTGAGAACAGACTAAGAAGACACACAAGAGCCAAGCTGTAAATGCCTTGAGCACACAGTCTATGAACACTGACTGGGTGTTTGTTGGATTGTTTGTTTGGTGTTCGGTAGAATTAAATGTTGATCTGCATAAGGCTTTGGGTTGCTTGAATTGTTAAGTCTGCTGCTGAGAGGGTTGCAAGCAACCAATAATTGCAACCCCTGTCAAACGATCCTTTATAAATTTTCTTAGTGCACGGGTCTTGGGTGTGAGGTACCCCTAGCGCCCCTGTCACAAGTGGCGTCGTCGACAGGATTGACAGACAGCACGCAGTGAAGCAACTCTTCAGCAATCAGAGCAGCAACAGCCGAAACAATAGAACACCCAGTTCAGTGCAAGGCGAGGGACGGGATCATCCAGTTTGTCAAGATTTCTAGTCAACTCTACTGGCAACAAGATGGCGGCACGCAACACACGCGCTGCTAGTAGAACTGATAACGAAGATGTGGCTGAGGTGGATGACCCTGTAGTAGGGCTAAATCGTCAACCAGAACGAGTGCAGTACATCGTGGTACCTACTCACAAGAGGGTGCGGTGCTTTTTGGAGCGCACGGGTCCTACGGCCGAGGAATATGTCAGAGAGGTGAGAGCTGCCTGGAGAGTAGGGATGATGAGTAAAGAGGACCAGGCGGATGTTATTCTTGACAGTGTGACCCCAAGTGTCCGCAGGGAGCTGAGGATTCAGGCTGATGACGATGACCCAGAAGCAATGCTACATTCCATTCTTAGGGTGTATGGGGAGCGTCGGAGCATCCCAGAAGTAATGGCCGCGTTCTACTCTACCCGGCAAGGTGCAAGGGAGTCTCTTTGGGAATTCTCCCATCGCATTCACGAGGTGTTTGAAAGTGTTGTAAGGGCGCAAAAGCAGAACAACGTCACTCTCTTGGCGCCATCCTTTCTTCGTGACCAGTTTGCTGCTTGTCTGAGAGATGACCTAGTAAGAAAGATTGCAAAGGAAATGATCATCAAGGAGCCAACAGCATCGTTCACGTCGGTGAGGGACTATGCCCTACGGTTTTTTGGAGACTGAGCCCACTTCTGGGGCTGGTGTTGCCAGTGTCGAAGCAGCTTCGGGGGCTGGTGTTGTTTCCAGTGTTGAAGTGGCAAGAACAGAGACTGTGTCAGATACGCATGCATTAAACGCAGAAGTAGAGCGGCTGAGAGCACAGGTGGCTCAATTAGAGGCTAAAATTGATGCGATGTCTCAGGAGCAGGGGAGACGTACCAGGACAGTTCGTTGTTTTAGATGCAGAGAACTAGGCCACGTACAGAATCGATGTCCACAGGCATTAAACTAGACCCCTCTGCGGCTGGGAGTCAGGTTACAGAAGGGGAGCAGAATGGCTCAAAGATAAAGATGGTTGGTGGTCGACCGGAGTGTGAGGTGCTTATTGCAGGGAAGAAAGTCAAAGGCGGCCAGGGATGTAAGGGTAGCAGGAGGCGACCCAGGACACCGAGGAAGCCTAGGAAAATAAGATGCTTCAACTGTGGAGACCTTTCGAACCACATGGCAGCCAGGTGTCCCCAGGGCCCGCTTCCTAAGCGATGTTTCCATTGTAGGTCCCCGGACCATTTGATATCGGTTTGCCCATCAAAGAGCGCCCTCTCTAAGCGTACCAAACACTCTACATTGCCGTCACAGTGCAAGCCAAGAGATGGCCGGGGCAACTGTCACCATAAGGGCGCCAGGAAAAGTGGTCGGCATTTAGAGGAGGAGACTCATCTAAAACTCGTTGAAGGACACGTTTCCAGGCTACGAGGGGCGCACGTAAGAACAGAGCCACCGTTGCAGAGTCTTGCAGCAGTCCGGAAAGAGAGATGTGACAAGCTGTCGTGTTCTACTCCACTACAGGTCGGAGAATTGGTGAAGAAGAGAATGCACAACGCTGAGAGATCCGAGATTCGTGATATGTGGTCAGAAGACGAGTACGTTGTAGTTCGTGCTCCCACAAAGGCAGGGGGTCCATATATCATCCAACGAACGGACAGAGCGAGTCCGAGCATTAGAGTCACCGGCAACGACCTGAGACGAAGTGAAGGAAAAGGTGATCCTCCAGATTTGGAGAATACGACTGGGGAGCCTGATTTAGTGTAGTTGTCGGGACGACAACAAAATCAGGCGGGGAATATGTGACAGCGCCATCTTGAGGTCTGTCGTTCTAGGCGCTGGCCCCATCTGGTCAGTCATATTGTCTCTGTGGTTTAGTGCCTTTTGATCACGTTATCTTCAAGCCGATTTATTACAAGGCCATAATAAGCCTACGAATTAGTTGTGTTTTTGCTCTAGTTGTGTAAATCTGTGTTTTCATGCATTCTGGAGCAATAATCGCGTGTGTTATCTGTGTGGCGCAGATTAATCCGCGTAGCGCGCAGTAAATTGAGTGGTTAGGCCAGGGCTTATAAAAAGGGGTAGCAAGCGGCGAAACCGGTCGATGTTTGAGAGAGCCGCCCAGTGAGAACAGACTAAGAAGACACACAAGAGCCAAACTGTAAATGCCTTGAGCACACAGTCTATGAACACTGACTGGGTGTTTGTTGGATTGTTTGTTTGGTGTTCGGTAGAATTAAATGTTGATCTGCATAAGGCTTTGGGTTGCTTGAATTGTTAAGTCTGCTGCTGAGAGGGTTGCAAGCAACCAATAATTGCAACCCCTGTCAAACGATCCTTTATAAATTTTCTTAGTGCACGGGTCTTGGGTGTGAGGTACCCCTAGCGCCCCTGTCACAGAAAAGACGGTAAGTACGATCAGGCGTGAATCTGATCGAATCAAAGGTAGTGATAGCATGAGTAGTGTCTTTCAAATAAGAAGGCAGATTGGCGACCAAAGGCTGGAAAATACTATCAAGGAATTCAGAAATACGTTCAGTGGGACAAGAGCAGGCTGAAACAATAGGCCTACCAGGGTTAGCAATTTTATGCTCCTTAGGAAGCATGTAGAAGGAAGGCTTACCAGACTACTATCAAAAATATGGAGAGATAAAGCACCAGAAGGAAGAAGATCATCATGGACAAGGCCCGGATAGTCTCATAAACAAAGTACCCGAGTTTTACCGCCGTTATATTGATGATGGTATTGGCATTACTTTACATGTCTGAGGTAGACCTCCGTCGATTTATTGACTATGTTGGTAATTTCAATCCTGCCATCAAATTCACTTCTGAAATTTCTATGACCTCAGTGAACTCCTTGACATCACTGTGACTATTAGCCCTACTGGTCTTAATACGTTTGTCTATTATAAGGCTACTGACGCTCATGGTTTCCTTCTTTATACTTCATCGCATCCTCTTAGTTGTAAAAATTCCATTCCCTTTTCTCAACTACTTCGCTTGCGTCGGTTTATGTCACGATGACGATGATTTTCATCAGCGAGCTCAAGCGATGCTTGAGTTCTTTCGCCGACGTCTTTATCCAGAACATGTGTTATCTGATGCCCTTAATCGTATCACACGCGTCACTCGTCAGACGGCACTCACTACTAAACCTTCTGTCCAATCTGACAGACTCAAACTGGTTCTAACTTTGCATCCTCACTGTCTGGCGGTTAAGAGAATTCTGTTTCGACATCTGCCTATTCTCAACTCTGATCCTGATACCAAAGAGTTGTTTCGTGATACACCTTTGGTAGCTTATCGTAGGGATAGGAACTTTAGGGATATTCTTGTACACAGTCGCTTGCGACATTTTAGCCCATCTTACTTTCGTACTAAACCGTGCCAACGCCGGATATGCAAGATCTGTCCGTTTGTACTCCAAACTCAGACAGTCACTTTTCCGAAAGGAAAATTTATCATTAGAGAGTCTTTTACGTGCGAATCCAGAAACCTGATTTATGCTATCATCTGCAAGAGGTGTGGCATAACCTATATTGGTGAAACTGGTAGGCGTTTGGCAGACAGGTTTCGTGAGCACTTGAATGACATCTATCATGACAAACATTTACCGGTGGCCCTTCATTTCAATAGGCCTGACCATTCAGGTAATTCCGATATATATGTCACTGCCCTCCGTTCATGTGCCGGTAATGACAAGACTCGCTTTTCGTTGGAGAATTGCCTTATTTTTAAAATGGGCGTTTTAGCTCCCGGTGGTTTGAATATACAACATCATTTTGCATAAATTCTGGTAGCTTTTCTCTCTCTTTCATTCTTCTTTATTCGTTGTTTTTTCGATCTATCTTCTTATGCTTTGGTTTTGGTTCGTTTCATATCCTTTTGTATCTCTAAAAATTGTCGCTGTCTTACACGTCACTTCCTTCGAGATTATTTGAAGAGAGGACTGCGATCTTGTGTATTCCGAGCATTTACATTTCTAGCTAAGTGTCTTGTTCCATAGTTTTGTTCATTCTCGTTTTTTTCGTTTCGTTTATTATTTAATTTCTTGATTCGGTATTTCTGTTAGGTTTTTCGATTTTCTTGTATTATCATTGTACTTTTTCCATCTGCTTGTATCGCTCATTTTGTATTGTTTCTTATCATCGTATGATTTTGTAATACCTATTACTATATGTAATTCTTGTCTTTGTCACCTGTTTGTGGCTGACGAAGGGTAATACCCGAAACGTCCCTTGTCTCATGTGAACTGTTATTTGTAAAACTGATTCGATACCGTTTTATTAGTTTATAAAAACTTATCTTTGGAACCCACTACTAGCCTAACACTACATCCTCTGTTCCCTAGTGATGTATTAATTGCTAGAATTTCTTCCTTTGTGTCTGGCCGGCTACATTTACCTGGGTGTTCTAGTGCTTGTAGTGATGATAGTGAGTCTGTAAATATCGTAACAGCTTCTGGTGGGTTATCTTCGATTATTTCTAAACTTTTTAGAATTACTACCATCTCAGCGGTAAAAATCGAAGCCCCTTCAGTTACACTGTAGCTCTTTTTAATTTCCCATTGTTGTATTACTACTCCTGCACCTTGTTGCCCACTTTCACCCTTGGATCCATCAGTGTAGACGGCCAGACTTTGTTTAGTTAGTTGATCTATGAACTTTCTACTTATCATTTTGGCTTCCTTATCTTCTATGTTTTGTTTGATCTTTTCAGTAAGTGAGTAGTCTATGATTGGTGTTTTTAGTTCCCAAGGTGGTATTTTGCTTCTATATTTATTACTATTTTTAATTGTGTTTGACAGTTATTTGAACTGCGTTAGATCTTCTATAGTTCTCCACCCTGTTGGATATCTATCTTTGTTTAAGGGGACGTCCCATACACTTGGTTGGTTTTTGACAAATGCTTTATGTGCTGGGTGGGTCACTTCTTGTGTTACTTTACTCCAATAATTTAATCTTAGTTCTTTCCGTCTTAGACCAAGGGGTGATATGCCAAGAGCTACTTCTAGCGCTTCTACTGGTGTTGATATAAATGCACCTGTAATGGTTATCATGGCAGCATTTTGAATCCTGTCTAGTTTTGCTTTGTTAGAAGCTGCAGCTGAGTCATAGACTATGCTGGCATAATCCAGTTTCCCCCTGATGAAAGACTTGTAGAACATAAGCATTATTTTATTGCTGGACCCCCAACCATTACCTTTCACTATCCTTAGTATATTTAGGGGTCCCCTACAGCTTTCTATTAAATTGTCTATATGTTTATTTGGTTGTTTATCTAAAGTTATGCCCAGAAATCTTGTTGTTGAGGAGGTACATATTTTCTGTCCTTTAATGGTTATATTGATTTCCTTTGCTGAATATCATACCTACTGTTTTGTTTACATTAATTTGGAAGCCCCAACTTTTTTTTTAGTAAAGTGAGGTCTATGTCCAGCGTTGCCACTCAAGTTCTAGAGATAAACCCAGATGTTCTTCTTAAAAAAAACCCAGAAATACCCAGATTATTTTATGCCTCAAATACACGGGATAGACGATGTTTACATAATCTTTTATGTTCATCTTTAGTACAAATAATCTGTGTGCTATAAATTTTTATGTATTTCTTCATTTTTATTATTTTTTTTATTACCAAAAATTCACAATTAAATAAAAATGATTTTAATAACACCCCAATATATGAACTCTTGAAAATGAGATATTTTAACAGTAATATACCTACATTAGTTACATTAACAAAATGTTCCTCAAATTAAATATAAAATGTTAGTTGTAACTTGTTACTGTTGAAAAATGTCACTTGTCAGAGACTCGGCATTAATGTCGACAACTTCTCCTTCGTCAAGATCATATGCATGAATTGACAACGTGGAATCTTGATTGTGAAGTTCCAAAATCTTTGCATATCTCTGCCGACAACGTCCTTCACGCACATCTTCAACCACGCATTTACTAGGATTAAACTTATGACAAAAAGCTCCATCTTTGGCAACTGCTTGCTTGCTTGGCTAGTATTCGATTGGAAACTGTTTTCACACAAAAGCTTGTTGGTTTGATTAGTTTTAACTAAGTTAACCTTCGAAAACACTCTTTCGGACGCATGCCGAGGAAGTGAGGTAGTGCCATAAGCGTGCACATGAGGTCAGCCAAAACATCAAATTTTTCTTTGGTTATTAGCAAATCTGTTACTTGTTACAGTCCAGCCAGAATGTGGGCGGGATCCTCATCCACTAGATGTCCAAGATCTTTTCGGTACGATGCCAGTTCTCGCCATTGATCAGACAGACGATCAAGGCTCTCTTCTGAAACAACTGTTTAAACTGCGCTACTAAGATGGTAGGTGGTTGCTGGCAGCATTTGCACTTTGTGCAAATGAATGACAAACACAGCCGAGAACAAAGACATGTGGAATCTCTTTCTTCAGATGTGCCTGTAAACCACTTGCAGTCCCCATCATAGTGGCACAGTTGTCTGCAGCAAAACCAATGACGTTACTAAGCGGGATTTCATGCGTGCTCAACAATTTCTTAACAGTTGTAAACATGCCAAGACCAGTCCCATCCTCTACCTCAATGAGGTCTAACAGTGAATATCCTACTTTTTTTGTTTTTGTATCACAGAATCGCACAACGACTGCCAACATCTGGTTCGTAGAAATATCAGTACTCTCATCAACGAGTATAGAAAATTTCTGATTTCTGCAAATGTTTATAACTTCAAGCCGCTCAAAATGAGCAATGCCGTACTGCATCACAGGCAACCTTGGTGCGATTCAGTGACATTTTTTGAGCAATTGTGTTGTCTGGAAACATCTGCTTGCAACATTCAATCAAATGATCAGCTTGAGAAAACGGAGTATTATGTTCTGCCATGAAAGCCGACAACAGTATCTCCGCTTTAGCAATTTTATCTTGGAGACAGGGCTCTTTTGGTTTGACGAAAAACTTGTAATAGCTTTTTTCCCCCAACACAATGTATATGCCAGTTTGAGCTGATGTAAACGAGTCAAAAAAAACAACGTCATCGACGTGGTTAAAAACAAGAACTAAATTTAAGTGAAATAAAAAATAGATAGCACATAATCTTTGACATTTAATTATAATATACGTATAATGCTCAGTGCACAGAATATACATACATTGTAAATGCCAATTGACAAATATACCCAGATTGTTGTTTTTGTTGCTCTCCATGTCTCAGAGCCATACAATAGGACTGACTTGAACATGCTTAATTTACTATTTTCAATTCTTCGTTGTTTAAGAAGGAAAAAAAAACACACACACACACAAAGTAATACGTCTTACTAAGAGAAAGGACAAGATGTAAGAAGGAAGCTGAGCAGAATTTAACTAAAACGATTTGATTGAAATTATGTAGTAAAATTTTTTAATTATGTTAATTTTGCCGATATATAAAATGTATGAAAGTAAAAAAAAAAACCTAACATTTCATTGTTCCAAGGAAGAAAGTTGAGGAGAAACGAAAGTGATTAAAATATTGGCATTGAAAAAAAAAAAAAATACACTTCTGAGATGTTGTCGGTCAAAAAAATAGTTTTCTTCTTGCGGAAAGTGCGTCTTTTTCCTGTATCAAGATAGAGGATTGTAGCTTTCACACAAATTATTTTTGTTTTATACTTATTTCTTTTTATTGATCTTATTTTGAAATAATTTCCCTGTAACAATATACTTCTTTTTATAATTTCCATATAAATTGTTTTATGTTTTATAATTTGTTTTTTTAACATTATTAAACAACTTATTAATTACAAATTAAATTTGTTTTTAAATATTTACAATTAAAAAAAAGACTTCTTAGTGGATAGTTTTTGTCTATTCGGGGTTTTTTTTATTGGTAGGTTTTTTCCCTCCCTTTTTTTCCACTGTAAATCACTAAAATAAAAAGAGAACGCTCTATAATTCCATAAAAGAGGGTGTAAGATTTCTTTAATCTTTTTTTTTCCTTCTCTTTTTAATCAACACTATCACTTACAAAAAAAAAAAAATGTGCAATTGTATTAACTTTAGAGTTACAAGAAAGAGTTTGTAAAGGAGTGTGTGCAAGGAGTGCAAGTTTTTTTCTTATATACAGCTGCTCATTGTATTTTTCTTTTATT
>JAMPIV010019796.1:0-68091 GCA_024509875.1 Oreohelix idahoensis | reverse complement strand
AACTCCCAATAATGACCAAAGCTGCGTATATAACGCCTGCGTCACCAGCACACTTCTATATGGCAGCGAGACATGTACAACCTAAGCTAAGCAAGAAAGAAGGCTCAATACCTCAATAGGTACCGGAATCGATTCCCAGTAGAGGGAATATAATCTATGGAGATTTATTTTTTTTATCAGAATCAGTGGTCCTAATGATGTCATCCCCCCCCCCCCCCCCCGGTCTCCTGGGTAGTGAGATCGGATGTCTAGCTTTCTCGGATGAGGGCGAAAAAATAGGAAGTCCCGTGTGCAAGTTGCGCATGTTAAAAATCCCACGGCAGTTGGTAAAATTTAAAAATTAGAAACCTACCCACCAGAAAAATATTTATAGAATGTGTGATTCCTATATACACACATTTGACAGCGGCAAAATCGAGTGAAAAAAATAATAAATTGGTATAACGAAAAAAGTAATTGTAGAAATACCTTATTGACTTTGACACTCCTACATCATTGTAAATAGGCGTGTAAACATATGTATATTTTTATTAGCCCAATTATGAGCATATTTCATGGTCTTGAGTGAGTGAGTGAATGGAGTGAGTGAGTGTGTGGAGTGAGTGAGTGGAATGAGTGAGTGGAATGAGTGAGCGAGTGATTGAGTGAGTGAGTGGAGTGAGTGGGTGGAGTGAGTGGAGTGAATGAGCGAGTGATTTAGTGAGTGAGTGGAATGAGTGAGTGTAGTGAGTGGGTGGAGTGAGTGGAGTGAGTGAATTAGTGGAGTGAGTGAATGAGTGGAGTGAGTGAGTGGGTGAGCAGATTGGGTGCAGTGAGTGAGTGAGAGTGAGTACGTTTGAGAGGCAAAGACAAGCATTTGAGGTGCAAAAAAAGCTGTTTGCCTAGGGTGATAAATACCCTGTTTGCCTGGGCGGCCAATATCCCAGCAACGACCCGGGGTACAGAAGAACGTGGGACCATGACTTTCCTAACACTCCTATCGCGAGCAAAGCGCACGTTGACCTCGGGATTTAACATTGTCGATACCTAATTCCACCCTAGCTTCCGTCCCAGGGACCGCTCTGGCTGTAACACATGAACCTTTTTTTTTTTTTTTTTTTTGGTTTAAATTGGATTGGCGAATATTAGGCAAGTCCGCTGGAAACTGGAAGAGAAATAAGCGTGGGAGGATGGGCATACGAGATAGAAGGAGGAATTTAAAGCTGAGGTGCTAGGAAGGAGAGGAGAGTGAATTGAGTAATGTGTGCCTAGAGATGAAGATGTCGATAATCATCACCACGAAAATGGTTTTGATAGCTAATATAATGATGGGGATGTTAGCGACGATAAAGGTGGGGGTGTGGGTGAGGGTGGCAGTGGTGTGGATGATGTATGTGCTGTAGGTGATGATGATGTTGGTGATGATGGTTGACGGAAAAGGGGGGGGGGGGGTAGGTAATAATGACGTTGGTGATAGTGACGATGCTGTTGTTGATGATTGGTGGGTGGATATGAAAAATAAAATTGAACAAATGTGATTCGGCTTCCTAGGAAAAAAGACAAAGAACATAACCAACTCTGCGGCCCCAAGGCCTTCGTCAGGGAAAGGAAAGAAAGTGAGGGCTAAGTAGGACACATAAGAATATAAATAAAAAAACCCGTAAAAGCATTATTAGTGCTGATAATGTTGCTGATGATGATAATGGTGATGATTGTGACATAATCTGTGCGCTTTCTTCTCCTCTCCGGCAGTATTGAACTACACTTGTTGTGCGTACTGAATTAGGTGCATTATAGATATGTTAGCACTTTCTTTTTCCCTACTGTCATTGTTCACGTTTCACGCTTCGATGCATAACAGGGCCAGACAAGCGTATAGACCAACCCTGAGAGATTAACTGAATCTCTGAAACGTGATAATACCACATTCACTCCAGGTAAATGCGATCATGAAGTGTTTGCTTAAGATTGCATAATTACTTCCGACTCGACAGTAGGGTTAGGTGATTATAGATAAACGCAATCTTGGAAGACATCTGGACGAATGATGTAAGGAAACTTCCGGACAACCTTGTTATGATCAGGAAAAATGTAAGAAGTTGTAATTTAAACATTATCAAGAATTTTCGGGTAAAGCAACTCCATATATGGAGGGTAACTGTTTGAAATTTTCAAATCCATGAGTCATACAGAATACAACATGAGGAAAAGTCTTCATAACATGTACTTTAAATGTATTGGCTGGCATTAAAGGTGCCAATAAACAACCGCGCTGATTGGACGTTTTGCCAGAAAACGCCAGGCGGAAGCGTGGGCGGGACACTACGATATAACGTAGAAGAAGTTTGTCTTACGGGACTGCATTCATGAAAACGTAGACTGCTCGGACCATGCCACAGAAAAAGAATAGAGTTGGATTCTAAATTTAAAGGACCGGACAAAAAGTATTAAGAGCATCTCTTTACATCAGTAGAAAACTCGCCAACATGAATACGGAATCCGGAATTCTACAGGACCATTCACACGTCACAGAGGGATTCTGAAATAGAAATGATACCCCAGACGTGTGTTTGAGGCATCTGTGTTAAGTTGCCAAGACTATTCTACTGAGCAAGAAGTCTAAGATTTCTCAATTATTGAGGTGAGTGTAACATATTTTTATGCTGTGAATTTGACATGTTTATACTTGCTAGTGGGGTTAAAGATTCATACTAAGCTGGCAACCTCAGCATGTGAAAAGGATACATTCATGAACCACCACAGCAAAATCTGAGAAAACAAACAGTTGACGGACATCGGGAAAAGGCCCCTGATCAATATCAGGCAAACAGATTTTTAACAGCGGAATTAGTTCTTTCATTCCCTCTAAAGTTTGTGGTACCAGTACGAGGCGACCAGACTATTTGCAGTACTACCCGAAGAGACCATTTACTGTCAGATATAATAATTATTACTTTATCAGAAAGTAATTTCTTATCTGTGTCTGTAAATCAGTTGTCTCCCCGTACTCTGGCTTTTATCAGCGCTTAGAAAATACACTGGCGATTTTCGTGGGGCTAATCCTTCGTGGCCAAGATTTGGTACCAAGGAATGTTACCATCCTGTCTGTCGTTATTATTATTTCTGCCGTTCCTTGCACAGCTTAGCGAAGGGACATGAAACAAACAGACGTAAAACCTATACCTGAGAGGGGTGTAAGAAGAAAAATACATAATATCTGCTACACATAGCAGAGAAAGAAAGAAAGAAAGTGCGACAATTTAAAGCACGCAATAAAAATCAGTACCACAAATGTACCGATACTGCCGGAGTGAAACAGAGATCGTGAGGGGTCGCCCCATTCTGTCACAGGTAGAAACTTTTGAAGACCCACATTAGATACTCTAGGTTTTGGCCACTGTTGGACCACTACTGCAATGCAAGGGAAGGCAACCCGTGACAATTATAATGGTGATGATGCTGATGATTTTGGGGATGATGAGATAGTTGGTGATGATATTGACGATGATGATTATGATGATAATGTTGCTGAATAATTATTAGGATGGTGATAACGGTGGTGGAGATGATAATGATGATAGTGGTAATGATAATGATGATGGAGGTTATGATACTGATGGCGGTGGTGATGATAATGATGATGGTACTTATGATAATGTTGATGGTGGTGATGATAAAGATGACGGTGGTGATGATGTTGATTTTTGTGATGAGAAATATTTTGTTGGTAATTATAAGATGATGATGTTGTTGATGATGAGGCTGTATTGATGATAATGGTGGTGATCATGATAATGTTGGTGGTGATGATGAAGCTGGTTATAATGATGACAATGATGTTGGTTATAAAGAAGATGTTTATCACAATGATGATGATGTCGGTTACAATGATGATGCTGGTTATAATGATGTTGGTCATAATGACATGTTGGTCATGATGATAATGTTGGCTATAATTATGACGTTGCTTAAAATAATTATATTGACGACAATGATGGTGATTTTGGTCTAGATGATGATATAGGTCATGATGATGATGTAGGTCCTGATGATGATGTAGGTCATGATAATGGCGTAAGTCATGATTATGATGTAGGTCATGATAATGATGTAGGTCATGATAATGATGTAGGTCATGATAATGGTGTAAGTCATGATAATGATGTAGGTCATGATGATAATGTTTGTCATGATGATGATGATGTAAGTCATGATAATGATATAGGTCATGATAATGATGTAGGTCATGATGATGATGTTGGCTATAATTATGATGTTGCTTAGAACAATGGTGCTGACGACGATGATGGTGATGTTGGTCATGATGATGATGTAAATCATGATGATGATGTTTGTCATGATGATGGCAGTGATGATGATGATGATGGTCATGATGTTTTTTATAATAGCGCTGTTTGTCATTATGATAATGTTTGTCATGATGATAATGATGATGGTAATGGGGATGTTTGTCATGATGATGTTGGTCACGATGCTGTTTATAAGAATGCTATGTATCATGACGATTATGTGGGTCATGAAGGAAGATCCTGGCGCCGACATAAATTCAGATCACAATCCAGTTGTCATCAAAGTAAATATAAAGCTGAAAAGAGCAGGAAACAGAAGACAGGAGGAACCCCAGATAGAAATATCAGCGCTGAAACAACCAGATATAAAACAGAAATATTTAATCGAAGTCAAAAATAAATACCAACAGTTATTGACAGAAAGCATGGAGCAGTATAGAAGAGAAAACCCAGAAGAAAAAGCAACCGCAAAATGGGAATGCTTAAAAACAAGCATACAATCAGCAAATGCAAATTTACCTAAAAAGGAGTCTAAGAAAAATCAAATTTGGATGACAGATGACATCTTGAATAAAATGGCAGAAAGAAAGAAAGCAAAAAATACTCCAGAATATAAAACAATAGACAATGACATACGTACTATGTGTAGAGAAGCAAAAGAACGGTGGATAGAAACAAAATGTAAGGAAATAGAAGACTTGGAAGCGAAGCACATGACAAGAGACATGCATGAAGAAATAAAGAAATTATCAAATCGGTCGCGGTTTGCACAAGGAGGAAGCTGTATCAAGAACAAAAATGGTGTAATATTACTTGATGAGAAGGACATATCAAACAGATGGGCAGAATACGTAAAAGAACTATTCGAGGACAACAGAGGTAAAAAACCATCACCAGATTCTAATGAAGGCCCACACATTCTCAGATCAGAAGTAGAGAATGCCATTCATATGATACAAAAAGGAAGATCAGCAGGCATGGATAACATAAACATTGAAATGATAGAAGCTCTGGAGAGCTTTGGTATAGATACAATCACAGAAATATGCAATGATACATACAATACAGGATATTTACCACACGACATGAAGACATCAGTTTTTATAACATTGCCCAAAAAACCAAATGCAACAGAATGTTCAGACTTCAGAACAATCAGCCTGATGAGTCATGCAATTAAGATACTGCTCAAAATCATACAGGAAAAGAATAAAAAGTAAAGTAGACAGCGAAATCCAAGAAGAACAGTTTGGTTTTAGACGGAACAGTGGAACAAGAGAGGCAATATTTTGCCTAAGAAGATTAGCAGAAAAATATACAGAGGTCCAAAAAAAAAGTATGTATATGTGCTTCATTGACTATAAGAAGGCTTTTGACAGAATCCATCATGAGAAAAATAATTGAATGCCTCAAAGACATAGGTATTGATGGAAAAGATATAAGAATACTCAGTAACCTTTATTGGGAGCAAACTGCCACAGTAAGATCGGGAAGGAATTATTCACCATACATAGACATAAAAAGAGGTGTCAGACAAGGTTGTGTGCTGTCCCCCCTGCCTATTTAATTTATACACCGAAAAAATTTTCAAACAGATACAGGAAATACCAGGACTGAACATCAGTGGAAGATCAATAAACAACCTTAGATATGCAGATGATACCGTGTTGTTAGCTGAAAGCGAACAGGAGTTACAAGAACTAGTGAAGCAAGTGAACAGTATAAGTCATGAATATGGACTCGACATTAATATTGAGAAAACTAAAACTATGATAATTAGCAAAACAGACGATAAACCCACATTAAAGATAAGCGTAAATGGGAAAATCCTGGAACAAGTCAAGAGCTACGTATATCTTGGTCATATAATAACAGAAGATGGCAGATGTGAAACAGAAATCAAGAAGAGAATAAGAATGGCCAAAGCTACATTCAACAACATGAAACATATACTGACATCCAAACAGTTATCTCATAAATTAAAACTGAGAATCATAAAGTGTTATATATATTCTGCATTTCTGTATGGTGCAGAAACATGGACGATGAATAAGCATTTGGAAGAAAGAATTGAGGCTCTTGAAATGTGGATATATAGAAGAATGGGGGGTATCTCATGGAAAGAGATGAAAACAAATAAGGAGGTCCTAGAAAATCTAGGTATGAAAAGAGAACTAATGAGAGAGGTCAAAGTTCGGCAGCTAAAATACTTTGGCCACATAAAAAGGCATAACACCTTGCAGAAGACCATAACAGAAGGGAGAGTTGAAGGTAAACGTGCAAGGGGAAGACAGCGCTATAAGTGGGAAGATAACATCAAGAGATGGACGGGAAAGAGTCTATCAGAGTGTACCACCAAGACAAGAGACAGAAGACGTTGGAGATCCATTACAGCCAACCTCCGTTGTGGAGATGGCAACTGATGATGATGAAGGAAGATTGTAAATATAAAGATGAATTCTCAGTGAAGAACGATACGTTTATATGATTTTTAAATATAAAGATGACTTCCCAAAGAAGAGTGATGACAACGGAAGATTGTAATGATAAAGGTGAATTCTCAGAGAAGAACGATTGGAAATGGTATGATTTTAAAGATAAAGATGAATTCTCAGAGAACGCTGATGATAAATGACGAATGTAAAAATAAAGATGAATTCTCCAAGACGAACGATGATAAATGAAGAATGTAAAAATAAAGATGAATTCTCCAAGACGAACGATGATAAATGAAGAATGTAAAAATAAAGATGAATTCTCCGAGAAGAGCGATGAGAAAACTATGTAGACTTCGTCAGATAACGAAGGTCTTGTCCGCTTGACAGAATACAATATTCCTGCGTGTATAAAACATGCCTGTTAATCAAGCTACATTTAAGTTGTTTTGGTCGTAAAGTGCTAGTAAGGAAAATCGTTTGGCTGTCTGGATTTAAGCCAAACCAAGGCTTTGGTCTGTATTTTAGTTGATCACTGGCACGGAAACAAACAAACATGATTAGCCTACATATTTCTGGACAAATGGTCTATTACTCAGTCAGCAACCGGTAAATCGCGGTTTAAGGGTTAATAACATAAGATGATTTGGTAGATATCTAGACGATGGATGGAGGAAAATAAAGAATTTATAAATTAGCAAAATTACAGACGCTTGCCAGCATTTAATATCGTGGTGTTTCTGTGAGTACAGTTTCGCGAGGTTCCCAGTGAAATCCCACTAGCAAGATTACTACAATTCACTTTGGTCATGAACTGCATCATATTTCAAAGCGATGTTTTCTTCGAAATGTGAAGTTAACATTTGGTAAAATATCTTTTTTTTTGGAGAGGGGGGAGGGGGGGAGGGCGTCGGAGTGACCAAGAAGTATGGCGTCCGCCTCGAATTATAAAAGTGCCGGGTTCGATTCCCAGTACAGGGAAAATAATTTATGGAAATGTTTTTTTTTTTCAGAACCAGTGGTCCTAATGATGTCATACTCCTCCCTGGTCTCCTGGGTAATGAGGTCGGATGCCTAGCCTTCTCTGATTAGGGCGAAAAAATAGGAGGTCCCGTGTGTAAGTTGCCCTCGGCTGTTGGAAATCGTAAAGAGTAGGCCACACGACTGCTGCCCTGGCAAAATGTAAAAATTAGGAAAACCTACCCACCACAACAAATATTTTTAGAATGTGTGATTCCTGTAAATAAACTTTAGGATTCTCGTCAGTGCTACGAAATTCGTGCACTGTGCTGAGATCCTCCGTGTGTGATCTAAGGGAGAGATCGGGGCACTGATGGTTCTCCGTGTGCAAGTCCTTCAAACCGAACCAAACCAAGCCAAAATATTATTTATTTTTAACTTCCACCACTGTGTACATGGAACTAGAGGAAGCAGGTCGTCCGTCAGTGATAACATTTACGTATAGCTTGCACTCATATATATTTCATAAAGGTAGATCTTTGCATTAGTGTTCCGCAACCAGTGTGCCGCTGGTGTATGCCCGCTGTGCCATGACACCAGGAAGAATACACCATTTAATTGAGTACAAAATTAAATATTATTGTAAAATGTTGCGAAAGAATCTCACTGTCACAGCATATATGTGCGACATAATATTAAGTTGGTCACGCTGAAGAGTGACAACCCTGACAAAAATTAAAAACCCGTTTTGGTCATGTGACCTGGAAAGAAGTGCGCCCGAATTCTGGCGGGGAAAGTTAGTTGAGTTTCTGGCTACCGACCGGAGTGGTCGCTTTGTTGTTCGCTGTCAGCATTTTGCTGGGATAAAGGATGCCATAGTTGTTCTTGGAGGGTGCTTGTCATTTATTCATGTGGTCAAGTTTAGTTTGCACATGTCTAGAACAGTGGTGTAGTTTCTAGCAGCATTCTTTCGTAATTCATTCATGAGAAGTCATTTGTAGTTAAGTATGGCTTTATCTTAGTGCAGGACTTAGCCGGTGAGCGAAAGTCATTGTGTTGTTTACTCAGTACGACATACCCGCGAGTTTTGATAATGGGAGATTGAGTTGTTGATTATTGCAAGTGATATTGGCATTTCTGTTGCATTGTATTGCATATGTATTTCTAGCCGTGTGTGCTTCTTTGTGTGCATAATTACTAAAGGGAACTCAACCTGTTCCAGGTGTTATGGTGAGTTTATGTCAGCTAGTCTTTGATGTGGTCGTACGCTTAGACAATGAGTCTTGATATTACTAGTATTATGATCCATATGCTGATGGGGATAAATCCACAATATTAGTAGTCTTGACACTCACGGTACAATTTTTTCAAAAAAAAATTAGAGTTATCATCATTCACCAATCCATCACAAACATATTAGGAACATTGCCTTATGACTGCATTGAATTATTAAATATCTACCTTGTTAATTATTATAGCGTGCCACATATTGAGATACCATCTATACCACAAGTATAAAATTGGTGCAACAGATTTCTGCGGCACCAGCCCGATGACAGTCGAACACCTGCCGCAGTCCCCGCCCAACCTACAGCAATGAACGGAGTAGCATATGGCAACCACCCACTTCTGTCAACGAAAAACTGTTTGGAGATGTCAGGAACCTTGAGTTGACTACTGCCTTTATTAGAGTCATTAATGTGGAAGTCTGAAGGCGAACGAGGAAGATAGTGTATCGCAGAATTTTGAAGGACGCATAAGTTTGTCGTTAAGTAAAAAAAAAGGTGCGATCACTGTTTTGGAGAGCTGAGTGTGTCTGAAGTAGATCTCCACTACTCCTATGGCTGGTCTGTTATCTATGGGATGATTCTCAAATTCTTTACTATTTAGAGCACGGGTCCCCAGAGTGTTCGATAAACCCTAGAGGGTTGAGCGGAGGTCGATTTAACTTTTAGATATACATAAATCACATCAACAAAATTTAGGAAAGACTTTCAAGTACATTTCTAGGACCTGGAGAAAACGCATGTACCTGAATGTACTGTTACACCGTTCAATGTAGAAATAGAAAATGTAGTCAGTGAATCTCAAATACAAGATGAACTAATTGAGATTTGAATGGATCCCGAAGCAAAGTCATTGTTCCAAAATTAAAGGCTCATTGACTTTTGGAAGTGTCGTGGTTGAGTAAAGTGTAGAGTATTTGTCGAGTTGAACAATAGTAGTGAAATCGACAAGGGATAGTGGACTGACTGAGTTATAGATTACACACAGAGAAAGGTGTAAACAGGAGATGGACTTGAGACAACCTGGAAGAAGACTTACCAAAATGATCTCTCTCTCCAAGCCTCAACTCACTTTTACTGTCTAAGCACCTCCTGCTCTCACTCTTTTCTCTTATCAAACATAGAGATTATAGTAAAGAGCTAAAACAAGTTAATTATGGATGAAAGGGTCGGGAACAGCGTATTAATAAAATGTGTAAACTTTATTAAGGAAGAAAAGCATGGAAAATAATGCATCTCATCATATACAGCATAACATTACATCAATAATCATCAATAATAAAAAAATCATCAATAGTCATCAATATTCATCAATAACCATCAATATTCATCAATAACCACAAAGATGCAAATGCCCCAACAACACACACACACCACCAATCTTAAAACCTGTAGAACACAGAGAAATGAAATAAACTGAGTGGCAGTCCGTCCGCTTTCGTGGGACCAAATGTAATAGTCCAGAGAGTGTCTTACATGTAGATCCTTCAAGGTGAGGGAATAAGCCTACAAAACTTTCCTTGTTGGTACTATCATTGGTGACCTCTAATTGCGCGAGGTGGGCTGGAAGACTCTATTTACCTCTGGTTTACCAAATGAATAAAACTGCGTGTCAGTCCGTCCGCTTTCGTGGGACCAAAAGCTAGCTCCAGAAAAGTGTCTTACATGTAAATATCCTTCAAGGTGAATGAAGTGAAATACAAAACTTTTCTCGGTGGTGCTAAACGTTGGTGACCTCTAGTTGCGCGAGGTGGGCTGGAAGACGCTGTTTATTTCTCTTGCTGGCCGCTCCTAAGTGCGAGGTTTTAAGTATCCAGGAAAATACACCCAAGACGAGGTTACTTGAGGACAAACGGTCCATTTTGCTCTCATCCGGCACTTGACTCTGCTTGGCATTAAATCCGGTTTGGGCTGGTTTGACTGTGGTTTGGCTGAGTGCCCCGTTTAGGCACACAAAGGCGGGTGATATCAGATTCTGCTATAGACATGCTGGGCGGTTTTGATATTCTGGAAGCGGCAATGCTCTGACTGGTAATCCAATAGGCGAGTAGAGAACTACTACTGCATTAGGTGGTTCCAGATTTAGCGTTGGCTCGTTGCACTGCGTGAGCTTAACTTGGCGTTGACAGAAGGGGTTTTGATTCAGGAACGGGGTTGACGACTCGTGCTTGCTAGCTGTATTCAGAAACCCTCTAGATCGAAGAGAACATGACGTTCTTCGCCTGACTGGAGTCTGCTCTAGCGATTCGGTATCCCTGAAACTGAGACCCAAAAAAGACACCCTTTACATCAAGCAACAACAAAATCAATCTAATGCTTTATATCCTAGTTATGCTCCGCTCCTTCCATTCTATCAATTATAGCATGTGCCCGCATAGGCTTAATATCTTTTGTACACCCATGTACCTGTCAGTAACTGTTCTGACAGCAAAATCTACTCCTCTTCTTCCAACTAAACATACAGCTGAATGGTTATGCTATTCATCTTACAACATTAAGTGAATTTACATAAACAGATTACAGCATTTGACATTTCACAAATAAATCATATGTTTCCTTGGGAAAATATATTAGCATTCCACAAAATGAGTATATAGAAAATGCAATGTTCTTGCTATAATAATACAGTTGTGGCTGAATCATAAGATATAATTATATCTATGCCTGGTGACTGCTTTCGGTGAAAGTTATAGCCTAGTGCCTAGCCACACAAGTAAGCATAAAATGATTCTCCCTTGCCACTAGAAATATCTATCAAAAAGGAATAAGTGACTATCTCCTATAATCCAGAGTTATTGCCTGCATCTCACTATTCAGTTTTAAGTGAACAATCCACACCTGACATTATCTTACAGAAATGACAGTTAATTAGCCTATTCTTAACCCATGATAAGCATCTGTGGACTGATTCTACGCCTAGTATCTGTTATTGTAAGTTTAACATTTAACCCATGATAAACCGTAACAGTTTAAGCACCCTTACTAAGGCCGTAGACAGCGCTACCTTATCACTGAATAAAATTACTAGGAGAAGTCCTCAGAAATGAATTCACGTCACTTTCCTATCAGATATATAAAAAGCTAAAATGAATATATCATATTATAATTATAAGATATGTCAACTCACCCCGAAAAATGACTAGAGATAGGCCTTAACATTTTAGTTCTGTGTTAAAGTTTGCCTATCTCATGATGGTCCATCTCGGGCCAGGAATATATTCACGAGTGTGTTTACATGATTAAACCCCCACTCTTATAGTTTACAAATAAACACCTGGCATGGCTTGTTTCTACAGATGTATCGGCGTGATGCGTAATATTATGACCACTACTGCTGTGTTCTAAGGGGCAAAAACCCACAAAGGCTAACAGCGGGTTTTATCTCCCCCTGAAACAGATCAAACTCGTTACCCAGGCCTCAAAGGGTACCAGCCGCTCGTGATCAAAGACTTAGAGCGACCAGAGAAATTCCCCCTGGTCAGACGGACCTTAGGTGCGTTTAGATAACATTACGTTACCGCTACGCTGACCGTTGAAGGAATTAGTACTGAAAGCCAGCCAGA
The DNA here is from genome assembly GCA_024509875.1 of Oreohelix idahoensis. Taxonomy (NCBI): domain Eukaryota; kingdom Metazoa; phylum Mollusca; class Gastropoda; order Stylommatophora; family Oreohelicidae; genus Oreohelix; species Oreohelix idahoensis. The sequence goes on along the minus strand of JAMPIV010019796.1, from coordinate 55,558 downwards.
ACGTAAACAACCGTCGGGTGGGGTTTGAGAAGGTGAAAAAAAATAGGGCCACGAAGGTAGAAAAGAAAATATATCTTGACAAGGAAACCAAAACATTAAGAGTATTAACATATGGAACGGAATGGCAAAATAAATTAACAGTCACGTGACAGGAAGAATGCAAATAATGCTATAAAATCCCAAAGCTTTGTGCACTAGTTGAGCCGTTTCTATTTACATTCCCAAGTTCGTTCGTGGTTGAAGCTGTAATTTTTTTAAATGAAATTTTGCCTCGTTATTGCGAAGCTCGTCCCGTTCAAGCTAGACACAGAATCCTCATGTCCAAATATGTCACGGGTTGCCTCCCCTTAGTGGTCCAGCAGTGGCCAAAACTCAAGCGTAACTAACTGTGGATCTTTAAAGGTGTGTACCTTCGTACAAGATTACTCTTGGCAGAGCTGTAGGTAGAAGGATAATTATGCGTCTACTTAAAGGGTGTTTCATAAGATATTCATAAAAGCGAGAACAATGCTGCATGCGGCTAAGCAAATTTTAACTCCAGTATCTTCCGTCAACTTTTGTGAAGGATAGGGTTTACTTATAATTCGTTTGCTCGTTCAAGCCCCCAGCTGAGTTAGGTCAGCGAAATTCCTCTTATTATGATATAGCTCTGTTTAAGTGTATTTAAGAAATTATCTGAGACATACGGATATAGTACATTCAAAATGATTAAGTCAACTTTAGATTTGCTTTTATACAAGAAACAAATGTAATAAACAATTATAGTTAACAGTTTAAAAAATGAATAATTCTTTAACAAGCAATAATCATCATCGAGGGAAGTTATGGAGTATTGGTTAAGAGTTCACTTGGAAGCTTTTATGTTTCTACTTAGCTGCCAACGAGGTTCTGCTCCAGCTGAAGTTTGGTTCTTTGCAGATAGATGACTGGATCACACTCGTCACTTTGAAAGTTTGAAAGTTGTAGCACGTTCCAAGAAGTGTCAGGGAGTAACTGCCAAGATGGTCCCGCGTCTCTAAGACCTGTCTGATGATGGTGTCTAGCTTCGACTTCAGGCCACTTATACCATCACTTGTTCCAGAGATAGTACCCTCAGTTGGTACCACCGACCCAGAATGTTTTTGGGATCATTGACTGACTTCTGGCTCAGAGAAATAGTTAAGGCAACTTGTTGAAGATGCCTCTTACACGTGTTATGGGGTGTTGCTTTGCAATAAGCTGCCAGTTTAACTCCGTGTTCAGATTCCTTTGGACTCCGGTTTTCCGTGTTAATGTAGATAGAGTTTTCCTGGGAGATAATTCCTCAAGATGTTCAACCATGTCCGGTCCGATAAATGAAATTATGATTTTATTATTTACTCTGGCTGGTCTAGTTGTCTCTTGACGAGTTCCATTTCACAGTGCTTTAAACCGACTAAAGTGTCAGGTTATATTGCAACTTTTGTCCCACGCACGTTGTTGTTTACTATTAGACCAGGTTCCAATACGAAATGTTATGTTTACATCTCGAATGCCGGCCAATAGTTACAATCATGCGGGGTTTGATGGCGTCTATTCAAAATATTTCCTCATAGGAAAATTCTGCATGTTATTTAAAAGGTCATTTTCCGTATAAGGAGTTGTTATATCCGTCGATTCGTGGTAATGATTAGACTACAACTCCCTACATTATCACAAATAGTGTCATTGTAACACTTCTGTCCGCAAGTTATTACAACATTCCGTCTTTCAGGTGCACGTCTGTAATATGTCCGCAGACGGAAATTTGTCTCCCCGTCCTTGTGCAAACACCGACCCTCGTTTAACCATCTGGGCTGTGACTCATCATGACAGTAATTAGTGAATCACAATAGCCATATAAGCGTTAAATAAACTTGCTTGGCGTACGTCGAGTTTATCCGTCGCGGCCAAAGTTTGGTACACGAGAATGTTACCAACCTGACTGTCGGTCAATATTGCATCACCTGTCTACTCTCTCATCAGGGATGGTCAGGTAAACAGACAAGACGAATAATTACGGAGAAGAAGTGCAAACAATGGCTCTAAAATAACAATACTGCCGGAAAGGAAAAGAGAGCGAACCCAATTATGTGACAAAATATTAAAGACCTTGTGGTCTGGATTTGTGTTTTGAGCTGATTTCGGTCACGCAAATGCAGTTTCATCAAAGCAAAGGAACAGACTGAACCTGGAACAGCGTGGTGACTTATGACTAAAACTAACCAATCTCTAACCAAATATCAATTTACTTGTTAATATAATCAGCCACATTCTTCCCATTAATGGATGTAAACAGATCAATTAAAAGGTAATGTTAATTTATTGTGCCTCTAAAATCACTTCCTTATTTAACTAATTTATGTTTAGCCTGGGGTCGATTAAGGATCTATTAGTCCATGGAGGGATCTTCTTTTCCTTAGGCAGATTGTGTGGAAGGAGGACAGTTTCGACACTTTCTTCTCTGTTACTCTCCAACATTCCGCACCATAGAGAATCATAGAAAGGTAATGTTATTTTATTGTGCCTCTAAAATCACTTCCTTATTTAATTAATTTATGTTTAGCCTGGGATCGATTAAGAATCTAGGAGTCCATGGAGGGATTAAGACTCAAAAAAGTTTGAGGACCTCTGATCTAGTGAGTGGGCTTTGTTTAGAATGGTCTAGAACTCTAGTAGATGTCATTCAGACAAGGTGGATAAAAATTCGATATCTACTGCCTGAAATGTTTGACCTGAAAAAAAGATAACGAAGGTCGTTGTGATACCTGCCTTTGAAACGTGATTTCACATTTCAGGTTCTATACATTAGCTTATCTTTGGTAAATGTATATAACGTGGCATGCCATTAAGTATATAACTTAACTTGTCTTGTGATACTTTGACATTTCTGTACTTTAGTCCGATGTCATCATTGCCATTATCATTTCCTGTTTGCTCTTTAAATGAGCTTGACCATCACTGCAGCCCGTCCCCAGACCGGAAGCCTGCACTAAAGCATTCATGTGTTCTTGCAGAAGTGGCTTCTGTATCAATTGATGTCACATGATGAAGTCACCAGCCTCATATATGATCAATTTATTTCACATGATGAAGTCACCAGCCTCACATACGATCAATTGATTTCACATGATGAAGTTACTAGCCTCATATACGATCAATTGATGTCACATGATGAATCACCAGCCGCATATATGATCAATTTATTTCACATGATGAAGTCACCAGCCTCATATATGATCAATTTATGTCACATGATGAAGTCACCAGCCTCATATATGATCAATTGATTTCACATGATGAAGTTACCAGCCTCATATACGATCAATTGATTTCACATGATGAAGTTACCAGCCTCATATACGATCAATTGATTTCACATGATGAAGTTACCAGCCTCATATACGATCAATTGATGTCACATGATGAAGTCACCAGCCTCATTTATGATCAATTTATTTCACATGATGAAGTCACCAGCCTCATATACGATCAATTGATTTCACATGACGAAGTCACCAGCCTCATATACGATCAATTGATTTCACATGATGAAGTTACCAGCCTCATATAAGATCAATTGATGTCACATGATGAAGTCAGCAGCCTCATATACGATCAATTTATGTCACATGATGAAGTTACCAGCCTCATATACGATCAATTGATGTCACATGATGAAGTTACCAGCCTCATATAAGATCAATTGATGTCACATGATGAAGTCACCAGCCTCATATACGATCAATTTATGTCACATGATGAAGTTACCAGCCTCATATACGATCAATTGATGTCACATGATGAAGTTACCAGCCTCATATATGATCAATTTATTTCACATGATGAAGTCACCAGCCTCATATACGATCAGTTTATTTCACATGATGAAGTCACCAGCCTCATATACGATCAATTGATGTCACATGATGAAGTCACCAGCCTCATATACGATCAATTTATTTCCATGATGAAGTTACCAGCCTCATATACGATCAATTGATGTCACATGATGAAGTCACCAGCCTCATATACGATCACTTGATGTCACATAAGGTGTTTGATTTTGAGGAAACCAGATGTGTTTCACCAGATTTATCACGAGGCAATGTGGACTTCAAAAGATAATGCAAGGTGGAGGTCTAAATGAAATCACGAGTAATAAAGATTACAGTTTACAGTCCAGTCGTGATTAAAAAGATACTATAAAACGATGAAAGAGCGAACGTGGAATGGAAGAGCACAAATGTGGTTGAAAATAAAATAAGAGAGATGTAGGGAAAGATAGAGCGATAAGGCTTTGGTGCTCGTTTATCACAGTAACCATCACTCTATCACTCCTCTCCTCCATCCTGTTACCATTACTCTATCACTACTCTCTTCTGGTATGTAACCATCACTCTATCACTACTCTCCTCCGGTCAGTTACCATCACTCTATCACTACTCTCTTCTGGTATGTAACCATCATTGTATCACTCCTTTCCTCCGTCCTGTTACCATTACTCTATCACTCCTCTCTTCCGGCCAGTTACCATCACTCTATCACTCGTCTCCTCTGATCTGTTACCATCACTCTATCACTCGTCTCCTTTGGTCCGTTACCCTCATTTTATCATACCTCTAACTATCACTCACTCCTCTCCTCCGGTATGTAACCATCACTCCTCTCCTCCATCCTGTTATCATTACTCTATCACTACTCTGTTCCGGTATGTAACTATCACTCTATTACTACTCTCCTCCGGCCTGTTACCATCACTCTATCACTTCTCTCCTCCAGTATGTTACAACCACTCTATCATTACTCCTGCAATTATCACTCTATCACTCCCCTCCTCTAGCCTGTAATCGTCACTCTCCTGCTCCGACACGTAAACCATCCCCCCCCCCCCCCCCGCCATGTAAACTATCACTCTACCACTCCAACCCCTCCCTAGTATTCAATCACACAAATCTATAATTGGAGATGACAAGTGAAGGTCACCCCTGATAACGATCGACAAAGTTCTGTCTGTGTCAGCTTGACCCACCTCTCTAGCACTGCCAGCTAAGCTTAAGGCACTTTAAGCCAAATTAACTCTCGGTTTTGTCCACTTGTGTTTATCTTTGCACAACGTTCTGTTTAACCTTTATCCTCACACACTGTAGTTTGTGAATTTACCTTTATCCTCACACACTGTAGTTTGTGAATTTACCTTTATCCTCACACACTGTAAGTTTGTCCATTAACCTTTATCCTCACACAGTGTTTGTTTGTCCATTAACCTTTATCCTCACACAGTGTTACTTTGTCCATTAACCTTTATCCTCACACACTGTTAGTTTGTCCATTAACCTTTATCCTCACACAGTGTTTGTTTGTCCATTAACCTTTATCCTCACACAGTGTTACTTTGTCCATTAACCTTTATCCTCACACACTGTTAGTTTGTCCATTAACCTTTATCCTCACACACTGTTAGTTTGTCCATTAACCTTTATCCTCACACAGTGTTTGTTTGTCCATTTACCTTTATCCTCACACAGTGTTACTTTGTCCATTAACCTTTATCCTTGCACACTGTACTTTGTCCATTAACCTTTATCCTCACACACTGTTAGTTTGTCCATTAACCTTTATCCTCACACACTGTTAGTTTGTTCATTAACCTTTATCCTCACACAGTGTTAGTTTGTCCATTAACCTTTATCCTCACATAATGTAGTTTGTCCATTAACCTTTATCCTCACACAGTGTTAGTTTGTCCATTAACCTTTATCCTCACATAATGTAGTTTGTCCATTAACCTTTATCCTCACATAATGTAGTTTCTCCATTAACCTTTATCCTCACACAGTGTTAGTTTGTCCATTAACCTTTATCCTCACACAGTGTTAGTTAGTCCATTAACCTTTATCCTCACACAGTGTTAGTTTGTCCATTAACCTTTATCCTCACACAGTGTTAGTTTGTCCATTAACCTTTATCCTCACACAGTGTTAGTTTGTCCATTAACCTTTATCCTCACATAATGTAGTTTGTCCATTAACCTTTATCCTCACATAATGTAGTTTGTCCATTAACCTTTATCCTCACATAATGTAGTTTGTCCATTAACCTTTATCCTCACACAGTGTTAGTTTGTCCATTAACCTTTATCCTCACATAATGTAGTTTGTCCATTAACCTTTATCCTCACATAATGTAGTTTGTCCATTAACCTTTATCCTCACACACTGTTAGTTTGTCCATTAACCTTTATCCTCACATAATGTAGTTTGTCCATTAACCTTTATCCTCACATAATGTAGTTTGTCCATTAACCTTTATCCTCACATAATGTAGTTTGTCCATTAACCTTTATCCTTACACAGTGTTAGTTTGTCCATTAACCTTTATCCTCACACACTGTTAGTTTGTCCATTAACCTTTATCCTCACATAATGTAGTTTGTCCATTAACCTTTATCCTCACATAATGTAGTTTGTCCATTAACCTTTATCCTCACACACTGTTAGTTTGTCCATTAACCTTTATTCTTACACACTGTACTTTGTCCATTAACCTTTATCCTCACACAGTGTTAGTTTGTCCATTTACCTTTATCCTCACACAGTGTTACTTTGTCCATTAACCTTTATCCTCACACAGTGTTAGTTTGTCCATTAACCTTTATCCTCACACAGTGTTAGTTTGTCCATTAACCTTTATCCTCAAGCAGTGTTTGTTTGTCCATTTACCTTTATCCTCACACAGTGTTACTTTGTCCATTAACCTTTATAATTGCACACTGTACTTTGTCCATTAACCTTTATCCTCACACACTGTAGTTTGTGCATTAACCTTTATCCTCACACACTTTTAGTTTGTCCATTAACCTTTATCCTCACATAATGTGGTGTGTCCATTAACCTTTATCCTCACACACTGTTAGTTTGTCCATTAACCTTTATCCTCACACAGTGTTAGTTTGTCCATTAACCTTTATCCTCACACACTGTTAGTTTGTCCATTAACCTTTATCCTCACACAGTGTTAGTTTGTCCATTAACCTTTATCCTCACACAGTGTTAGTTTGTCCATTTACCTTTATCCTCACACAGTGTTAGTTTGTCCATTAACCTCTATCCTCACACAATGTTAGTTTGTCCATTAACCTTTATCCTCACATAATGTAGTTTGTCCATTAACCTTTATCCTCACACAGTGTTAGTTTGTCCATTAACCTTTATCCTCACACAGTGTTAGTTTGTCCATTTACCTTTATCCTCACACAGTGTTAGTTTGTCCATTTACCTTTATCCTCACACAGTGTTAGTTTGTCCATTTACCTTTATCCTCACACAGTGTTAGTTTGTCCATTTACCTTTATCCTCACACAGTGTTAGTTTGTCCATTTACCTTTATCCTCACACAGTGTTACTTTGTCCATTAACCTTTATTCTTACACACTGTAGTTTGTCCATTAACCTTTATCCTCACACACTGTTAGTTTGTCCATTAACCTTTATCCTTACACACTGTAGTTTGTCCATTAACCTTTATCCTTACACACTGTAGTGTGTCCATTAACCTTTATCCTTACACAGTGTTAGTTTGTCCATTAACCTTTATCCTTACACAGTGTTAGTTTGTCCATTAACCTTTATCCTTACACACTGTAGTTTGTCCATTAACCTTTATCATTACACACTGTAGTTTGTCCATTAACGTTTATTCTTACACACTGTAGTTTGTCCATTAACCTTTATTCTTACACACTGTAGTTTGTCCATTAACCTTTATCCTCACACTGTGTTAGTTTGTCCATTAACCTTTATCCTTACACACTGTAGTTTGTCCAATTAACCTTTATTCTTACACACTGTACTTTGTCCATTAACCTTTATCCTCACACACTGTAGTTTGTCCATTAACCTTTATCCTCACACAGTGTTAGTTTGTCCATTAACCTTTATCCTTACACACTGTAGTTTGTCCATTAACCTTTATCCTTACACACTGTAGTTTGCCCATTAACCTTTATCCTTACACAGTGTTAGTTTGTCCATTAACCTTTATCCTCCCACATTGTCTTTATCCTCACACAGTGTTAGTTTGTCCATTTACCTTTATCCTCACACAGTGTTAGTTTGTCCATTTACCTTTATCCGCATACACTGTAGTTTGTCCATTAACGTTTTTCCTCACACAACGTTAGTTTGTCCATTAACCTTTATCCTCACACAACGTTAGTTTTTCCATTAACGTTTATCCTTTACTTAACGTTAATTTGTCCATTAACTTTTTATCCTCACACAACGTTTGTTTATCTATAACGTTCAAATATGTCCGGGTTGCTAGAGTCTGGAGGGGGCCAGAGATTGGAAGTGATCACTACCTGCTTACAATCAAAAGAACAACTGAAAGAGTTGCTCAGCCTAGGAACTGCCCAGCATCACGCAAGAAACCAAGTAAACGAACGGAAGAAATGAGCATTAAGACCTACAAGCTGAAAGAGCCAGAAATTAAGACCAGATATCAGGGGCTTATTGCTCCAGCGGTGAGAAACACAGAAGAACAACCTGATGACTTGGAAACCCTATGGCTCAAATTCAAGGACATCATAAAGACAGCTGCTGCAGAAGCATGTGGTGAAGTCCGACTTGGGAACAAGAGAAAGATGACACCTTGGTGGACAGAAGAATTCAAAGAGAAAATAAGAGAGAAGAAAATGGCATGGAAACAATACTTAGGAGCTAAAAACACAGCAGGACAAATAGAGAAATATAGAGAATATGTGATACTCAGAACAGAAGCAAAGAACAAGGTGCTAGCAGCAAAACAGAAGTCTTGGGAAGAATTTGGAGAAAAGCTAGAAAAGGATGCGCAAGAAAACCAGAAATTGTTCTATAAGACCCTAAAGAATATGAGGAAGGAAAAACAGTGGCCTTTTAAATTTATAAAGGACAAGCAAGGCAAATTGCTTACTGCCCCGAAGGAAGTAATGGAAAGATGGAAAGAATATTTCTCAGAACTCCTTGATGGTGAGCAAGGTAGAGCATCAGAAATGATAACCACTAGCACAGAAGAGGATACAAATGGTGATGAAGATGACATAAAGATGGAAGAACTGAAGGCAGCACTGGAGAAAATCAAGATGGGCAAAGCAGCAGGGCATGATGGTATAACACCAGAAATGGTTAAGTACATGGGAGCATCAGGCGACCTATTACTCTTAAGGGTCCTACAAGCAGCATGGTGCAACAAGGCCATACCAAACGATTGGAAGATTGCCATCATAACACCGATTTTCAAAAAGGGTGACAATCGACAATGTGGAAACCACAGAGGCATATCCCTTCTCAGTGTCCCTGGTAAAATCTACTCTAGAATCCTAGAGCAGAGACTCCGATGCCTAGCTGAGCCACAATTGGATGAAGCCCAGTGCGGATTCCGAGCAAACCGAAGTACTCAAGACCTAATCTTCACACTCAGGCAGCTGAGTGAAAAGGCCCTTGAGTACAAGAGTGAGATCCATCTGTGTTTCATAGATCTGGAAAAGACGTTTGACAGGGTCCCCTGGAGCAAACTTTGGGACTGTTTGGCAAGGAAGAACATTCCAGCACCTCTGATACATGCTATACAGAGCTTCTACAAGTCTTGCAGAAATTATGTGAGGACAGCAAACTATAAGTCAGAAGAGTTCAGGACCACCACTGGTGTAAGACAAGGTGATATTCTGTCACCTTATCTTTTCATACTCCTCATGGACGATGTCATCAAGGTATGTAAGGAGAGAACAAGAAAGTATTCAGTGGGGTACTGGAAGATGAGACAGGTCTGTATTTCAGAGCTAGCATTTGCTGATGATGTTGTCCTGATTGCTAAATCAGAGACACATCTCCAATCCAACCTGCAAGTCTGGAAGGAAGAGCTGGAGAAGAGAGGGATGGTCATAAGCAGCTCTAAAACAAAATCCATGGTGATGTCACGAGAAGAAAGAAAACATCAGATTAAGTTGGGAGAACAGGTCCTGGAGCAGGTCTACCACTTTAAATATCTCGGAGCTATTATAGACCGAAAGGGGGGCATCAAAGAAGAGTTGGCCACTCGAAAAGCAGCGGCTGTGAGACTTTATCAGGCAATAAATCGAGGATTCCTCCGCAAGAAAGAGGTTGGTAAGAAAACGAAGATGGCTGTATACCGCTCCACCTATGTCCAAGTCTTGACATATGGATGCGAGTCATGGGCAATGACTACAACCCACAAAAGCCAGATCCAAACCTCAGAAATGAGGTATCTGAGGAAGGTGGTTGAAGTAACAAGAAGAGACATGGTCCGCAACCAGACGATACGTCAAGGCCTAAAATCCCACCCGCTGCAGACCCAAATAGAACAGTCCCAACTAAGATGGTTTGGTCATGTCTGCAGAATGGAAGAAGATCGGCTACCACGACAAGCATGGGAAACAAAGAGCCAGGGATCCAGACCTCCAGGACGACCCAGAGTCCGCTGGGAGGACAACATTAGACAATCTTTGAAGGACCGAGGACTAGAACGGAACCAGGCCAGGAAGAAGACAGCTGATAGAATAGTCTGGCGCTCTCTCTTCCAAACCTCTACACCTCACGGTAGAAGAGGAACGACTAAGTAAGACTAAGTAAGTAAGTTAGTTTGTCCATTATCGTTTATCCTCACACAACGCTAGTTTGTCCTTTAACCTTTATCCTCCCACAACGTTAGTTTATCCATTAACGTTTATCCTAACATAATGTTAGGTTGTTCATAAACTTTTATCCTCACACAACATTATTTGTCCATTAACGTTTGTCCTTACGCAACGTTAGTTTGTCCATTAACCTTTATCCTCACACAATGTTAGTTTGTCCATTAACGTTTATCCTTGCACAACATTAGTTTATTCATTTACGTTTATCCTAACACAACGTTAGTTTGTCATTTAACTTTTATCTTCACACAGTGTTAGTTTGTTCATTAACCTTTATCCTCACATAGTGTTAGTTTGTCCATTAACGTTAATCCTCACACAACGTTTGTTTGTCCATTTACCTTTATCCTCACTCACTGTTTGTTTGAAAATTAACGTTTATTCAGACAAAACGTTAGTTTTTCCTTTAACTTTTATCCTCACACAACGTTAGTTTGTCCATTACCCTTTATTCTCACACAAAGTTAATTTGTCCACTAACCCTTATACTCACACAACGTTAGTATGTCCATTAACGTTTATCCTCACACAGCGTTAGTTTGTCCATTATCTTTTTTCCTCAAATAACGTTAGTTTGTCCATTAACCTTTATTCTTACACAACATTAGTTTGTCCATTAACGTTTATCCTCACATAATGTTAGGCTGTTCATTAACGATTATCCTCACACAACGTTAGTTTGTCAATTAACCTTTATCCTGACACAGTGTTAGTTTGTCCATTTACGTTATCCTCACACAGTGTTTTTTACCCATTAACCTTTATCCTCACATAGTGTTAGTTAGTCCATTAACGTTAATCCTCACACAACGTTTTTTTGTCCATTAACGTTTATCTTCTTAAAACGTTAGTTTGTCCATTAACCTTTATCCTTAGATAGCGCTAGTTTATCCATTGACCTTTATCCTCACACAATGTTAGTTTGTCCATTAACCTTTATCCTCACACAACGTTAGTTTATCCATTAACGTTTATCGTCACACAACATTAGTTTGTCCATTAACCTTTATCATGATACAGTGTGAGTTTGTCCATTTACGTTTATTCTCACACAGTGTTAGTTTTTCCATTAACCTTTATCCTCACATAGTATTAGTTTGTCAATTAACGTTAATCCTCACAGAACGTTAGTTTGTCCATTTACCTTTATCCTCACACACTGTTTGTTTGACAATTAACGTTTATTCTGACAAAACGTTAGTTTTTCAATAAACTTTTATCCTCACACAATGTTAGTTTGTCCATTAACGTTTATCTTCACAAAACGTTAGTTTGTCCATTAACGTTTATCTTCACAAAACGTTAGTTTGTCCATTAACCTTTATCCTCACATAGCCTTAGTTTGTCCATTAACGTTAATCCTCACACAGCGTTAGTTTGCCCATTAACGTTAATCCTCACACGGCGTTAGTGTGTCCATTAACATTAATCCTCACACAGCGTTAGTTTGTCCATTAACGTTTATCTTCACAAAACGTTAGTTTGTCCATTATCGTAGTTCCTCACACAACGGTAGTTTGTCCATTAACATTTATCCTTACACAATATTATTTTGTCCATTAATGTTTATCCTCACATAATGTTAGGTTGTTCATTAACGTTTATCCTCACACGACGTTAGTTTGTCCATTAACCTTTATCCTCACACAACTTTAGTTTGTGCATTAACGTTTATCCTCACACAACGTTAGTTTGTCCATTACCCTTTATCCTCACACAGCGTTAGTTTGTCCATTAACGTTTATCCTCGTACAGCGTTAGTTTGTCCATTATCGTTTTTCCTCACACAACGTTAGTTTGTCCATTAACCTTTATCCTTACACAACATTAGTTTGTCCATTAACGTTTATCCTGACATAATGTTTAGTTGTTCATTAACGTTTATCCTCACGCAACGTTAGTTTGGCCATTAACCTTTATCCTTACACAACATTAGTTTGTCCATTAACCTTTATCCTGACACAGTGTTAGTTTGTCCATTTATGTTATCCTCACACAGTGTTAGTTTACCCATTAACATTTATCCTCACATAGTGTTAGTTTGTCCATTAACGTTAATCCTCACACACACGTTTGTTTGTCCATTAACGTTTATCTTCTTAAAACGTTAGTTTGTCCATTAACCTTTATCCTTAGATAGCGCTAGTTTGTCTATTAACCTTTATCCTCACACAGGGTTAGTTTGTCCATTACCCTTTATCCTTAGATAGCGCTAGTTTGTCTATTAACTTTTATCCTCACACAGTGTTAGTTTGTCAAATTAACATTTATCCTCACTGTTAAGATCCTGTACCGCTTTGATGTCTGCTTTCAACAACCGTTAGAGTCGTATTAAAATGTCCACCAATAACGGTAAAGTTCTTCCCAATTTTGTTTTGATCACTGATGAAGGTACAGGGATAAGACGCGAATGCCAAAACGTGAGTGTGTAGTAACACTTAATCGTCCCTGTTTTTCTCACTGGTTCAAAAGGGAAGAACAACCTGCAACAGCCAACTTCTTCTTTAACGGACCATAAAAGCTGAGGTGTTTTTTTCAAATCAAACAGAGGTTTATTTTCCAATGATGATTAAATGGTAAAATGAGGTTCTACGTCCCGTCATCAGGTCATCGAATTTGTTCATAATACATGCAGATTATAGTCAACTAATATTTCAATGCTGGATTTCTGTGGTCCAGAATAACTTCTGTCACTGCGGTGACAATGGAAGGTTTTAACTCCGGTTTTTACGGTGTATTACTTCCACGTCCACGTAAGTTTGAGTATTATTATTCATTTCTTAATACCAGTCCTAGCATAGGCTTCCTTCCGAAGCTATAATGTAAAACAGGACTATACAATAATGTGTCAGACCATTGACAAGGCGTTGGTCCTTCATTAGAAGTTATTTACCAATCTACGTCATCACTAAGGACCCACCAAAAAGCAAACGTCATATACCAATCCACAAATCGAGTGGTTAATACATTAAGACCTTAGCCTCTATGTTCAATAATAGTGCACAAAAGTGTGCTTATTAAAAATCTTACAATATCTCTCAGTTAAGTTCAGCGCCCATTTATGCGCAAACAACATTGTGACAATAAGCATATTGCAACAATTACCCTCTACCACCTGTAAGAAAAAAAAACCACGCAGTTTCTTTTTTTTCTTCAAAGATCTACCACTTAAGGTAATAATAATAAAAATACCAACATAATACTATCCTAAGTCTCAGTACGTCTAAGTCAGCTAATTGTCTCATAACATTATCAGTCAGTCGTCGATGAGATGAAACGGTGATAAACAAGTCATATAATCTACTGCCTTATGAATAAAATCCATGTAGGAAGTAATAATCACAATAACAAAAATTACGGAAAAAACAACACCACCCTCTATTACCTCTAAACTAATCAATAATATTAGACTCAAAACTCACCTAAAATGATTACATCTAATAGGATTATCTACCCATAGGATACATGTACCTCACCAATAAAGAGTACACTGTAAGTCCCATACATGTTTCTTCATGATATAAACCCAAAAGATCGCAAGTATAAGCATAAATTGGTCCTCAAATTACCTATTTCAATGCCCCTAGGAACCTCTAGATAATATACACGCAAAAAACTTATCGCTTTTGAATATCATTGCTGTACAGTCATAATATATACACTGTATGTGCACGTTACACCCTAAACATTAAAGTATGTTCCGGGTAAAACCAATAAAAAATCAATGTCCCAATTACATCAACACTACCCCATCGAGGCCAGCTCCTTGACGTGGAGATGGGGCTCAAGTACATCCATCAGCGGCTGAAAAACCAAGACTGGCCAGGCCCTCCTACACTCGAGCAAGACCACAGTCTGCCCTAGCAAGTCAAGGTGCTGAAGACGGAGGCAACCAGCCAAGAGGCGCACCACAGCAATCAGGATGCCACGCACATGCGCTATGGAAGTATGCCTATATCTGCAAAACGTTATGGCACTCGCCCTGTGACGGACACCCATGCAGGCGCAGTGCCGGGCCCTCTGCCTCGGAAGGGCCCAACCCCTACTACTGGGGGTCCTTCTCAATTGCCCCGTGGAGCCAGGAGGCATGAGAATAGAGCTACTGGCCAAGCAAAGAAAAGACCATTTAAAATAATGCACTGGATGCTGAAGGCGTCAATAGTAAAAAAGACGGCTACAGCAAAAAATTAGAGCTCGAAAATATCTTGAATAACTACAAAAGACAGTAAAGTTTATACAAGAAACAACATTGCAGATATAGACAATATAGTTCAAGCGAACGAAAGAAGAAGACATCAACACTACTGTTGACCATGCATTAACTGTCATTAAAAAACGTGTGAACTGTCTTCCTGAAGGCACCTTGACAGTACGTCTGCCACCACATTGTCGGACCCTCGAATTGCTTGAATCGTATAATTATACGGCTGCATCAGAATCGAATAACGGGCTGCTCGGGCGCATTTCTGGGTTTTAGTCTTCAAATACGTCAAAGCCTTCTGATCTGACTGTATTACGAAAGATACACCCAACAGATACTTCTCTAATTTGGTTACTGCCCAGACTACAGCGAGAAGTTCTTTCTCCAACACCGAATAATTCATTTCCGCCTTGTTTAATTTTCTCGAAATGTACGTGATCGGATGCAGATGTCCATCAAATTGGGGAAGCAACACAGCACCAACGCCCTTGGACGAAGCGTCTGTTCGAAGAGTATAAAGATTATTAAGCCTGGGTAGTTTTAAAATCGGTGGGGATGAAAACAAATCTTTAATTTTAAGAAAAGCAGCATTGCATTCTGGAGTCCACCTAATTACATTAGGAGCCCCTTTCCTAAGTAGAGTGGACAGATCTGATGTAATTGAAGATAAATTAGGAATAAATTTACCATAATATTGCACTAGTCCTAACACACTACGGACTTGTTTTTTTTTTTGTCCTAGGAATGGAAAGATTTAGAATCTTGGAAACATTCTGCTCCAAAGGTTGAAGATTCCCATTACCAATCCTATGACCTAGAAAAGTAATCTCAGAGAATCCAACATACACCTTAGATGGTCTAGCAGATAACCCAGAAGATCTAAGAGTAGATAAAAGTGAATGTAGACCAACAAAGTGTTCATCCCACGTATTGCTAAATAGACAAATATCATCTATATAAGTAATAATATCTTGCCTATGAGAGAACAGCATTCTCATCATTCTAGTGAAGGACGCAGGTGCGTTCATTAGTCCGAAACACATGACATTGAAATGGAATAACCAACGAGGAGTAGAAAAGCTGTGAACTGTTTACATCTATCCGCCAACGGAAATTGCCAATAACCCTTAGCCAAATCAAATTTACTAAAGTATACTGCCTTTGACAATTTTGGTAAGAAATCCTCCAATAATGGTAATGGTTCGGCATCAAAATTTGTTACTTTATTTAATTTTCTGAAATCAATGCAGAGCCGTATCTCATTATCTTTTTTTCGAATTACCACCATAGGAAAAGCAAAATTACTTTGAGAAGGACTGATTATCCCTAACCTAATCATGTCATCTATTTCTTTGTTCACTTTGTCCTGAAAATGCAAAGGTATAGGGTATGGACGTACTCTAATGGGTGTTTCATCATTTAAATGTAGATCATGTATGATTACATTTGTTTTACCTGGAATATCTGAAAGTACATGTTTAAAAGAAAGCAATAAGTCAGACACCTGTGTTTTGCTATCCAAAGATAAATCTTGACATATCGTCACATCTTTCCAAGTGTATGTAGAATGTACTGGTATGTTAGGAAAATTCATAGATACATCAGGAAACGCTGATTTTTCCTGAATCACTGATAATAAAGACCACCCAATTGGACGCGAGACTATGTCCTCGACAGCATGAAATACTGCCTGAAGATGTTCAGGTCTTGCGTGGAATTCTTTCAACATGTTAATGTGAAATATTTTCCTTTTTCCCTTTGACATCAAGTACGTAATCTACATCCGAAATTCTGGACAGAATTTTGAAAGGACCACACCAAGTTATAAGTAGTCTATTCTGCTTACTAGGTAAGAGAACAAATGCTTCGTCACCTGGTACAAGATGCCGAAGATGTCTTGAATGATTTTGCAACCCACGAGCTTTCTCTTTAGCTCTCTCTGATGCAGATGTTACTAACTTACATGCATCCATGATTCTTTGTCTGAGATTGACAACATACTCGTATGACGATACTGTCTCTTGAGACAAATCAGAATCGATTAGCAAATCTTTAATCAAAGATAATGGACCTCTGGGTTGAGCCCCAAACACAAGTTGAAATGGACTGAAACCAGTATGTTCATTCGGTATTTCGCGATATGCGAAAAGTACCGCAGGTAAAACGTGGTCCCACTCTTTAGGAAAATCAATAGTAATCTTACCCAAAATTGTTTTATCGACCTATTGAGACGCTCCACCATACCATTCGAGGAGGCGTGATAGACACTGCTACGTGATCTATCTATGTGAAACATTTTTATCACCTCAGTCATAGTACCGGAAACAAATTGAGAACCCCTATCTGACAACAGTTTTCTCGGAAAACCGATTCTGGAAAATATTTGAAACAAAGCTTCAGCCACATCCTGAGTAGCAATATTTTTTTACAGGTATAGCTTCCGGCCAATGCGTACACATATCTATGCAGGTTAAAACATATCTATGTCCTCTCGATGACATTATAGGAAGTGGGCCAATAATGTCCACGGCCATCTTCTCAAACGGACGCACCGGAATATCGGCTGCTTGAATGGGAGCTACATGATGTGCCCCTCTAGACTTAACTTCCTGACATATAAAACAAGAACGGCAATGCATCGAAATGTCTTTTGATATACCAGGCCAGAAAAAAGATGCAAGCAATCTAGCCCTTGTTCTCGAGTAACCCAAATGACCTGAACAACGGGAATCATGAGCATGACTTAAAATATAAGCACTCATTGTTTTAGGTACCATTATTTGAGTCACAGTATCAAAGGACTTCCCATCTCGGAATTGTCTCACTAATATGTTATTGACGATAGCATACCATTGCTTGTGACAATTAATATCATTTGTAGTATTAATTTGTACGAAATTAAAAAATTTCTTTAGTGAATCATCATTTTTCTGCAATGTAGCAAAAACTTCTTTGCTAATGTTGCTATGCCCCAATTCATCATTACCCAATGGTACAACATTTTGTTGAGCATGTTCCTGTGCTCGAGTAACCCCCATGTTCGCCTTGTGTACGTTTTTAAGTTCCCAATCTTTTATTTGTTCCAATGTACACTCTTTAGCCCCGTGTATTCTAACAGTATTATTGTTATCTGCGACATTGTTTTCCGACATTTGAACGGAATTACCATGGTAAGCAGATCGATTATAACTATTTGACCGAAATGCCCTGTCATTTTGTTGTCTATTGTTATACAAATGTCTATTATTATTCTGCGAGTAACGTGCTTTAATGTAACTGTAAAAGTTAGGAGTATTTTGTTGCCACTTCATTCTGTCTCTTTTTCCCAAATCAACCTGTTGACCAGTTCCAGAATGATTGTTATTCCATCTTCTGCCAGCTGGTGAATCATTTCTATTTCCACTTTCAAAATGAGAAAAATTTCTTTGATAATTTATTATTTCGATCTGAACTGGCACTTCTATGACGAAACCTATTTCTGTCACCACTATTCGATCTAAATTTTCCTTGTCTGTTATTTATAGTAGCAACACCCGCTGACTGTAACGATTCATGCAGTTTAGTGTTTCTGACATTCAAGTTTGGATGAGCAACTGAAAACTGGCGCCCGAGGGTCTCAACTTCCGATAACGATTTAGGATTCCGCTCCTGTAAAAATGCTAAAAACTTATCACTTACTGAGGATAATACTTTATCCCATAATATTAAATCTGCCAGATCTTCAAAATTCCGTTGTACCTTTTCAAATTCGATCCAACGATTAAAAGTTAAACGAATATCCGAAATGAATTGTGAGAACTCTTTTCCTGTTTCCGGCAACAACTCTTTTTTTTCTTCTTAACAGCGGCACTTGGGCTTTCAGCCCTTCGGCCCAATGACATGTCATTGCGAGGCTGGGGAACCTGAGGACTTTCCTTCCAACCCGGTCAGGAGCTTCGCTCCTTCCCATCCACAGAGGGTTTAATCACAGGAGCCGTTCAGGCTATTCAGTTAAATTTCCGGCCGTAAACATTTCTTCAAACGCCGACGCCCGGGTTTGAACCATGAACACCTGGTCGCCAGTACAACGCCGAAGCCATTACACCAGCGCGGCTCCCGCAACAACTCTTTAAAACGCCTTCTATAAACCTTCACCTGTAAGCTGATATTTTTTTAATAGCGTAGCTCTAGCTTCATCATAGTTTTGACTATCGCCTTCTAACGAAGCGATTGCACTTAACGCCTCTCCTGATAAAAAATTCATCAGTTTGCTACACCACATACTTTTATCAATTTTATATTCTGTGCATACCAATTGAAATCTTGACAAGAAGAACGTAATATCGTCGACCCCTGGTTTAAACATTGGCAAATGAATTTTAATGTCACCTTTTTGACCATCATTCTGAGTGTGTGATTGACTAGTAGCATTTCCATTTTGCAACTTCTGTCTTTCAATTTCTAATTGCAACATTCTCTCTTCATGGGCTCGTTTTTCTCCCTCAAGTGTAAATTCATATTGTCTCCTTTTCTCATTTTCTTCCATCTCCAAGAGTTTAATTCTCTCTTCGTCTTGCCTCCTTTCTTCCCTATCTTCCATTTCCAACCTTTTCATACGTTCCTGGTTAGCTAATTCCCTATCTTTTAATTCTAACTGACGTTTCTCTCTTTCGTGCGCCTCTTTATATTCTGTTTGAGCAAACTCTTGTAATTTGTCTCCTGATAAACCAAGAATTTTACCCTGTTTGATGAAGTACTCCGCCGACGACATTTCAAAATCTCAATTCTAATATTTACCTCATCAAATGAACTGTAGTATTTCAATTAATATATTATATTCGTCACCTTATCGATACTCATTACTGGAGATTGATCATCTTTTATGTAATAAAAAAATGCAGCTATAAATCAATCAACTAAGAAATCATACAAGATAATATTAATACTGAAAATATAGAATGAACAATGAAGCGAATCAATTACATAGAAATATACACGTTAGCAATGACAATCACCGCACATGAACAATTAAAGAAAAGATAGTATCGTAAAGAACCACGGAGTGACCACAAGAATCTACACCATTCCAGTAGCCTCAAAGAAACTTGCTATAAGTCTTTGCAATTCATCCACCCAAAATCAACCTAGGAAAACACCCCAGGACACCTACGATGAAGAACAAGCATATTACGAGTTAAAGTGACAAAAGAAAGGTGCTCACTAATAATAATTAGTATACTGACACCACAATACAATGTCTACTTATCTGCGGGAATCCCAATCCTCCTCGTAAAGCATTCGATCCAACACGGGCTATGAACTTCATACAACTAGATCCAAACAACCACAGTAATTTCCTCTGGTTGAAAGTACTTGTTACCGAATGAGAAATGCAGTCAGCTGTGCAACATCCATTGGCAGGGGGTGATTTGTTGACAATCTTCGACCAAGGACATCCCAGAGGTGCTCAATCGGAGAAAGGTCAGGTGAATTAGCTGGCCACGCCGTCCTGATGATCCCATGTTGCTGAATAAACTCATTCACCACACGAGCTCGATGGAGTCGAGCGTTATCATCTTGGAGGATGGCATTACCACCTATGGCCTCCAGAGCAGGCTGAACAATTGGTCTCAAGATTTTGTTCTGGTATCTTGGGCCGGTCAAGTTGCCTTGGATGATGTAGAGTGGGGTCCTGCCGTGTCTGTAGAAGCCTCCCCAGACTATGACAGAACCCCTACCATAACGATCCATCTCTTGAATTGTGTCATCAGTAAATCGCTCTCCTGGTCGTCTCCAAACTCGAATCCTGGCATCATTGAATGACACAGTCAAGCGAGATTCATCAGTGAAGAGAACTTGACTCCATTGTTGCCTTGTCCATCGGATGTGCTCGCGACACGAAGCAACGCGGGCTCTGCGACGAGCAGGAGTAAGAGGGATTCTGACTGCAGGACGTCGAGCAGCCAGTCCAAATTCATGTAAACGTCTGCGAATGGTGCTTTGACTGACATTAACGTTTACAGTTTGTCTCAGCTGACATCTTAGAGTGGAACAAGTCACTGTTCGATGGCGCAGGGCTGACAACAAGAGGTGCCGGTCATCATGTCCATTGGTGCATCTAGGGCGACCTGGCCGGTGGCGATCCTCCACACTTCCTGTGGCCTGAAATCTCTCCAAAATTCTTTGGATAGTAGAGTGTGACACTCCAAGCCGTCTAGCAACCTCACGGACAGATAAACCACTTTCAACCCACGCTATAGCCCTCATTCTTTGTAAGGTGTCAAGACTTCTTCTCGGTGGTATGGTTTTTGCAAGTGATGAAACTACCCTAAGTCTGCTGATTGTAAAACAAATTAAGAGTGAACTCTGTTCACGAAAAGTCGCCATTGCACGTGGAATGTCAATCAGCACGATTACTTCACCTGTTTGGTTGTACGGAAGTTTGAAAATGATGAAGGTACAGCGAATGCCAAAACGTGAGTGTGTAGTAATACTTAATCGTCCCTGTTTTTCTCACTGGTTCAAAAGGGAAGAACAACCTGCAACAGCCAATTTCTTCTTTAACGGACCACAAAAGCTGAGGTGTTTTTTTCAAATCAAACAGAGGTTTATTTTCCAATGATGATTAAATGGTAAAATGAGGTTCTACGTCCCGTCATCAGAACATCGAATTTGTTCATAATACATGCAGATTATAGTCAACTAATATTTCAATGCTGGATTTCGGTGGTCCAGAATAACTTCTGTCATTGCGGTGACAATGGAAGGTTTTAACTCCGGTTTTTACGGTGTATTACTTCCACGTCCACGTAAGTTTGAGTATTATTATTCATTTCTTAATACCAGTCCTAGCATAGGCTTCCTTCCGAAGCTATAATATAAAACAGGACTATACAATAATGTGTCAGACCATTGACAAGGCGTTGGTCCTCCGTTAGAAGTTATTTACCAATCTACGTCATCACTAAGGACCCACCAAAAAGCAAACGTCATATACCAATCCACAAATCGAGTGGTTAATACATTAAGACCTTGGCCTCTATGTTCAATAATAGTGCACAAAAGTGTGCTTATTAAAAATCTTACAATATCTCTCAGTTAAGTTCAGCGCCCATTTATGCGCAAACAACATTGTGACAATAAGCATATTGCAACACTCACACAATGTTAGTTTGTCCATAAACCTTTATCCTCACACAACGTTAGTTTATCCATTAACGTTTATCGTCACATAACATTAGTTTGTCCATTAACCTTTATCGTGACATAGTGTTAGTTTGTATATTAACGTTACTCCTCACACAGCGTTAGTTTGTCCATTAACGTTAGCGTAGTGGTTACAACACCGCTCTTGCGCGGGTGATTCAGGATCAGCGACGGCATTAGTTTTTTTCGTCGACCATTAACGTTAATCCTCACACACATTTGAAGGAGTGTACCAGGATTCCTGAGCCGACCCAGCTGCAATGGGTACCTCCGAAATTAACGTTAATCCTGAATGGCGACACCTGTCTCTGTACAAGTAAAAAGGGATACTCACGTAAAATCAATGTCAGGTTAGACATAGTAATAACCTGAGAATTCCCCGAGTATTAGCGCGTACGAATTTGTCGCGTTTATTTTGTCTTTGTCCTAATTACCTTTTGAGAAATAATGACGCTGGCGATGGATAGGACAAACATTGAGGAAACCTGTTGATAGCATTTCAAGGCAGTCCGTGTTGCGGAATCCTCAGGGTAAGATTGACAGAGAGAACGAGAGAGAGAGAGAGAGAGAGAGACCGTAAAATGCTCGGAAAAGAGCCTGTAGACAGAAATGAAAGAGAAGAGGATGAGATGGGAAGACCTTGATCTTATGGCACGTGACAGGAGGACTCGTCATATGTTTGTTTATTGCCTACGCTGTCTGGGAGGCACTGAGAATTTCTTATTCACCGCTCTTTCATTCATTCCCTCAAACTTCTCCCCAGTCTTTGCTTCCTATGTCTAACAATTACATTCTGTATTCTCCTCCTCCGGCTTGTAACGATCACTCCATCACTCCTCTCTTCCAGCCGTTAACCAGCTCCTCGGGGATCTGAAGGTAAGGCTCATGATGATGATGATTAAAATGTATTCTTGCACAGCGGTTTTTTGTTTTTTCTTGTGGTTTATTTTATTTGCCCGCTCATTCCTAGCCGCGCACATTGTTTATGTTTGGTTTTGTACTTACGTCACAGCCGTTCACTTGTTGAATGATTCAAGAAGTTGATCATTCAAGTCATTATCACGTGTTCTTTCGTTTCAAGTTCCATGTCTGGTGGCGTGGGTGATCATGTATCTCCACAACTTCCTGTTGCTATTACTGTTTATCAATTCTCTGGTTGACTTCTGTCCATGCTATGAAGCCAAAATGTCCAGCCTCTTCTCTCTTTGTCGTTCTTTATCTCTTATTCCATCACTCGTTTCTTGAGTCTGAGTTGCTATGAGGTCTGGCGTCTGCCTCGAATTCTAATGGTACCGGGTTCGATTCTCAGTAAAGGGAATATAATTTATGAAAAAAAAAATAAAAAAATTTCAGAACCAGGGGTCCTAATGATGTAATACTCCCCCCTGGTCTCCTGCGTAGTGAGATCGGATGACTAGCCTTCTCGGATAAGGGCGAAAAAAAATGGAGGTCCCGCGTGCAAGTTGCGCACGTTAAAAATCCAACGGCAGTTGGAAATCGTAAAGAGTAAGCCATGCAGCCGCTGTTCTGACAAACTTTACAACATGAGGAACACCTATCCACCACAAAGATATTTATAGAATGTGTGATTCCTATATACACACATTCGGATTCTCGCCGGTGCCACGGACTTCGTACACTGTGCTAAAATCCTCCTTGTGTGATCTAAGGCCGGTGATCGGAGCACTGATGGAGTTGTCCGTGTGTAATGATGATAGTCCTTGAAACCAAAACCAAAACAAAACATTGGCTTCTGTTATCACAATATATCACCCATTTCTTCTTCTCTTTCTTCTTCGCGGAAGAATTGAATTGCTTCCTTCTAACATGACTAAGAAGTTTATCTTGTACACTGGTTTCTTTCAGGACATCTTCATTACCGAAGATCATGGAAGGTCCTGAGTTCGATTCCTCGGTAAGCCACTCACGTCTGTTGTTTTTCTGTTGTCTAGTTTTCTACTTCTCTATTTCTCGCAAGTGCTTGAAAACATACCTTTATATGTGTGTGTAATATTTGTTTACTGTTTACAGGCCTCGGGTTTCCCTAATATAACCGACTAGGTTGAACGGAACGCACTTCTCCAAAACGAGGCAAATTTTTTTTTTTTAAAACAAACAAACAAACTCTTACGCATATACAGGGTGTCCATAAAAGATTGTACCCTTTTCAAAAAATTTATTCTCTGCCCCATGATGTGGTACGAGGATGCTTTCTATCACTAAGATAATCTCTGCAAGTTTTTAAGCATACCTTACAAAGACTCAATATGTGCACCCTTCGCATGCGCACGGCGGGTATTTCAAGTGAAATGTTCGCAGTTGAGTTGCAACCGGTAATTGTTTCATGTCTCTCCACACACTGGCCAAGTAGGTGGAGAAAAAAAGAAATAGGTACATTCTTTTATGGTATGCTTAAAAACTTGCGGAGATTATCTTACTTTTAGGATAGGAAGCATCCTCGTACCACATCATGGGGCCGAGAATAAAGTTTTTGAAAAGGGTACAATCTTTAATGGACACCCTGTATATGGGTAGATGGATATGAATAGAAAAAATCGAAAATAGGTGATTCGTCTTACTGGGACAAAAGATAAGGAAAATAGCCAATGTTGCGGCTGCAAGGCCTTCGTCAGGGACCGGGAAGAAAGTTAGAGCTAACAAGGACACATGAGAAAAATAAATAAAAATGGGTACCTGACTTTTCTCTTGAGCTAGGGAAGGAAAAGGCAGCGAGTAAGGTAACTGGTCGACCCACCTCTCAATGCTGGACCTAGTATAGTGAAGTCTCTAACACTTTATTCACCTGCGGCAGTATCAGCAATGGGACTGCATTTGTTTACCCATAAAATCAACTGCGACCTAGTGTCAAATATATCCTAGCACTAAGAATATATCTATCCACACTGATGAGCCTCACATTCACTCTCACACACTGATGAGCCTCACATTCACTCTCACACACTGATGAGCCTCACATTCACTCTCACACACTGATGAGCCTCACATTCACTCTCACACACTGATGAGCCTCACATTCACTCTCACACACTGATGAGCCTCACATTCACTCTCGCACACTCTCTTCGGAGGGGCCCCGTGTAGTTTCTGGGGGCCCGTGAATAGACAAAGAAAGAATATGGCTACTGCTCCCTCAGGCATGTCGTATGAGGCGGACTCATGTGAGGTTGTGCATGAGGCTGTCAACCTCAATATGTACAACAAATTGTCACATAAACCACCACAGCACAGGCATGTGAATGTTTGATGCAGGCTTCCTGTAAGAAGGTCAGCTACTGTGATGACTGCAGGCCCCGTAAAAAGCGCAAAGAAGAATGATAATGATGACTCTCATAAACTCATTCACTCACCTTGAACTTTAGCACAAACTCATTCACTCAACTTGAACTTTAGCACAAACTCATTCACTCACCTTGAACTTTAGCACAAACTCATTCACTCACCTTGAACTTTAGCACAAACTCATTCACTCACCTTGAACTTTAGTACAAACTCATTCACTCACCTTGAACTTTAGCACAAACTCATTCACTCACCTGGAACTTTAGCACAAACTCATTCACTCACCTTGAACTTTAGCACCAACTCATTCACTCACCTTGAACTTTAGCACACACCTTTTTTTTTTTTTTGATGTTTGCTACTTTATTTTGTGTAGCATGCCCCTTTCAACCATTTACCATATACATGAAACTGTTGGTTATATCAGGAAGATTTTTTTTCATTTAGTGTGATATTTTCTTGATTGTGTTTATTATACTGTACATTATGTACTGCATGGTTCGATTCCGGAGACGGAGCATGAGAAACGGCTACCACATCCAAGGAAGGCAGCAGGCGCGCAACTTACCCACTCCTGGCACGGGGAGGTAGTGATGAAAAATAACAATACGGGACTCTTTCGGGGACCCGTAATGTCAGACTGTAACGGCCAGCCCGTTCCTCTGACTATGTCAGCAGGGGCATGCTGCATGGGAAACAGCTTTGACCTCTTTATCCACGTGCCCCAACCTCGTGCCACCGAAACTTGTTTCGGGGGTACGCTCCTATAGATAGATAGATAGATAGATAGATAGATAGATAGATAGATAGATAGATAGATAGATAGATAGATAGATAGATAGATAGATAGATAGGTAGATAGACAGATAGATAGATAGATAGATAGATAGATAGATAGATAGATAGATAGATAGATAGATAGATAGATAGATAGATAGATAGATAGATAGATAGATAGATAGATAGATAGATTAGATAGACAGACAGACAGACAGACAGACAGACAGAAAGACAGACAGACAGACAGACAGATAGATAGATAGATAGATAGATAGATAGATAGATAGATAGATAGATAGATAGATAGGTAGGTAGGTAGGTAGGTAGGTAGATAGATAGATAGATAGATAGATAGATAGATAGATAGATAGATAGATAGATAGATAGATAGATAGATAGATAGATAGATAGATAGATAGATAGATAGATAGATAGATAGATAGATAGATAGATAGATAGATAGATAGGAAGGTAGGTAGGTAGGTAGGTAGGTAGATAGATATATAGATAAATAGGTAGGTAGGTAGGTAGGGAGGTAGGTAGGTAGATAGATAGATAGATAGATAGATAGATAGATAGATAGATAGATAGATAGATAGATAGATAGATAGATAGATAGATAGATAGATAGATAGATAGATAGATAGATAGATAGATAGATAGATAGATAGATAGATAGATAGATAGATAGATAGATAGATAGATAGATATGTGATGGGGCCGTAAAGACACCCCGGCTTCCCCCTTCATGTTCAAGGCATATTTATCGCCCATATATTTTCGATGTGCGCGCAGCACGCTGGGATGTGAAAAGTGATAGAAGATATATTAGTTTAGGCCACAATAAAGCCTAAACTATAATGGTGTTATATTTGATAGTCGTGTGTTATATTTGATAGTTGTGGACCATATTTGTGTTTTCATGCCTAATAGAGCAATAAAGGCGAGTGTTATTTGCGTGGCGCAATTACTGCGCGCGCGGACTAAGTTGAGTGATTCGCCATAGGGCTTATATAAAGAGAATGTAAGCCTTCGAAAGATTCTATTCTTTCAAGAGATGCCCAGACGAGAGAGAAACGAAGTTAGACACCAGAGTCAAGCTGTAAATGCTTTGAGCACGATTAGCAACTGAGCACTAGCTGGGTGTTTGTTTGTTTGTTTGGTGTTTGGTTTGTTGGTTTATTTGTTTAATGTTTGCTTCAGTGTGCTCTTAGTCACTGAATGGGTTGTAAAAATAAATACAGCCCCTGCCTCAAGAATCAGAATTTTATTGTTGAATCGGGTCGGTTGCGAGTGTGAAAAGAGAGTGATCAAATATCACAACATCATCATCATCATCTCGCCCCACCCTATCACAGATAGATAGATAGGTAGGTAGGTAGGTAGGTAGGTAGGTAGGTAGGTAGGTAGGTAGGTAGATTAGATAGATAGATAGATAGATAGATAGATAGATAGATAGATAGATAGATAGATAGATAGATAGATAGATAGATAGATAGATAGATAGATAGATAGATAGATAGATAGATAGATAGATAGATAGATAGATAGATAGATAGATAGATAGATAGATAGATAGATAGATAGATAGATAGATAGATAGATCACACACCCACAAACATCTGCTAGTTTACTGGCACTTGTGGTTGTTTGAATTATAGGGACGACCATGAGGATCATGCGGCCCAGTTCACACTTCAACCAACATGTATATGATCCTTTAATATCTTTTTTGTTACATTAAGTCATATTTTTAACCCGTCCTCCCAAAGAACTAAGGGGCCTCACAATGTCAAATTCAGAGAGGCAGATGCAGGCCGAAAAACACATAGAGAAGAGAACTGGAGACACACAGGAAAATGACATGGACAGATCATTAAACTTATGTCACGGGACAAGGAGTAGTACTTGACCCATGATCCTTCTTGAGCTGAAGGATTAAGAAATAGAAGGAAGGCAACGCCGTCGGCAAGAACTGAATTAATTTTCTAATAATTATCTAAATTAATCTGTGAACAGATGCAGCTACATTAGACTCTGAAACTAGTTTGTACTTTCTTCATTTCGTCATAACCCTCCACTCCTAAAGGAGCACAGGCCTTCAACAAACACAAGCCAAGTCCTCCTGTCACGTGCCATCATCTCAAGTCCTTTCCACGTTCTCCTCATCATTTTCACCTCTGTTTCCAGCTCTCTTCTCCATGCCCTTCTTGGTCTACCTCTGCCTCTCTTGCCCTGAGGGTTCCAGAACAGGAACTGCCTTGTAATGCTATCAACAGGTTTCCTCAGTGTGTGTCCTGCCCATCGCCAGCGTCTTCTTCTCATCTTTTGTTCCACTGGCACTTGTCTGCTTGTCATCAGTTCCACGTTGGTAACCTTGTCATACCATTTTAATCCTTCTATTCTACGCAGGCACCCATTTATGAAAGTCTGTAGCTTTTTGGTTGTTGTCTTTGTTGTTCTCCATGTTTCAGAGCCATATAATAGTATTGACTTCACATTTGAGTTGAAGATTCTTATTTTCGTGTTGGATCCGATTTCTCTTGATCTCCATGTATTTCCCAATGCAACGAAAGCTTCTCTTTTTGTATTCTTATCTTGATATCATTGTCTGTCCCTCCAACTTTGTCTATATTGCTGCCAAGATATGTGTACGATTCTACATTTTGTAGAGGTGTTTCTTCAAGGTTAACCCTGTTATCATTACCTGCATTTATTCTCATTATTTTTGTCTTTCCCCTGTGTATTTTCAGACCCAATTGCTGTGACCTCTCATCGAGTGTTTTCAATTTGTCCTGCATCTGGTTACGGTTATGGGACAGAAGAGCCAAGTAATCAACAAAATCCAGATCATCCAACTGCTTAGTCGGAGTCCACTGATTCCATTTCTGTTGTGTGTTGTCGATATTCTCATAACCCAGTCTATTGCTAGTAAGAAAAGACAAGGAGATTGTGTATTCCCAAAATTTTGGGTTCGTGGTTACAAGCCATCAGACGATTTGTGGTACTAACGCCGCTAGTGTGAAAGAAAAGCATCCACCCTAACCGCTTACAGTGGAAGAGAGTGTGGAGAAGGTTTTCGTCATTACAGAATTGATGAACCACAGCTGCAGGACTCCCTTATAACAGTTAAGTGCTTGTAAAAAGACACCAGCAAAAAGGACTTTTGATATATCCTCACCCTAAATCTCAGTGAAGAGAAAATTTGATTCCAATATAAAATTCACCAGTATTTAATTTATTTTAATTATGATAATACTAATTGATTATTAAATTTGTTACCTGTTGTTTTAAAACTAAACAATCATAGTCGATTCAGTTTTTTTTATATGTTTGAAAGCAAACGTATGAGCCAGATTCTTTAATATGGATATATATATATATATATATATATATATATATATATATATATATATATATGTGTATATTGACATATATATATATATATAGATGTATATATATATATATATATATATATATATATATATATATATATATATATATATATATATATACCTATACATATATTTACCTCTAAACAGAGCTTTACCTTACGAGGAATTTCGTTGGAATTGCTTAAATCTTTCACAAAAGGCGACGGACCAGGAATAATGCGTTAACAATTGTTCAGCACAATGCAACATTGTTGTGACTTCTGGAAATATACTGTGAATTCTCCCTTAAGGTAGAAGTGTCATTAATCTTCTATCTACATCTCTGCCCAGAGTAATCTTGCGCGCAGGTAGATACCTTGGAAGACAATAGTAGATACTCTTCAGTTTTGGTCACTGTTGGACCACTACTGCAAAGCAGGGGAGCTAGTACGTGACATCCCCTCTGTCACCTAGAGATCTACCAAATGAGACCTTGGGATCTACCGGTTGATCACGAATGACCGGTGTCTGACCCCTGGTTTTGGGGGAGGGAACTACTTGAGCCGTGGCTAGGACTGCCGTTTCTGTAACTCAGAAAATGATGACGTTTGAGCAGAAAAATACCGTAAGGACTTTTTGAGGAGGCACTTGCCTTTGATATCACAACTTACCATACATTCTCTCGTGGTGTTTCAGAAATATCCTTTGGCTTTGGAGCGTCCGACTGACCGAGTGGTTAGAGCGCTGGTCTCAGGTTCCGGGTTCAAATCACGATACCGACACGCTCCAGTCTACTCAGCTGTAAATGAGTACCTGACTCTGCTATTTGAGTTAGGGAATGAAAAGGCAGCGAGCAGTGGAACTGGTCACCCGACCTCTCGATGCTGGACCTAGTATGATGAAGTCTCTAACACTTCACTTCTCTGCGGCAGTATCTGCTATAGGACTACCTTTATCTATTTACTGCTGGTAATAGTTCGTTATGTTAATTCCACAGTCAACATTTTATGGTGGGACAAAGTAATAATTTGTTAAATCATATTTGTAACGAATCTCTCTCATTTCTTAAAGTTTACAGGATTCGCTTTTACCAGCTTTGTTCTGATTGTGCAATTATCTTGCCGCTGCTAAACATGCTACTCTCGTGTGTAGTATGGAAAACCAGAATGTTTGTACTTTTCTCAGCATAATTTTATAGTTAACGTTCCCTACATTTCTTTTTCTGATTTTATCAGCTGATGCAGTTTTTCTCAATAATTCTGGTTTATTGGCTGAATATGAATAGAAATCTCTATACGGAATATCAGAAATTGAATTTTATTAGCAGAAACCCCTTAATCGACTCTACGGTAAGCAAGTTTTTCTCCTTAGACCATTGCATCTGCACCATTAAAAACAGTAGAGAATTTCAACAAATGTATTGTTTGATGGTGCAGAAAAGAAAAATTGAGTAATTATTGGTTGTTAAATTAGCTGTAATAACTACCTCATCTTACATTACAAAGGACAGGACCATCAAGATTTGAACTTTCTGCTCCATATTATTTTAAAATGTAAAACTGATCAAAATAGTTAACATCGTCCCCCCCCACACACACACACCCACCCACCCACCACATACCCACACACCCACACACACACCGACACCCCCACCCACACACAGCCACACACACCCATACCCACACACACACACACTTCTTTTGTGTTTAGGTACCTAACTATAGAAACCACGCTATGCCGCTCTGATGGAACCTTTAATGGCATGCACCTGAATGGAAAACACTGCCTCAGGCGGAGAACTGTGGAGGCCGAGATGCAAAGAATGAATCAGAGCTGGGGCACTGTACGAAGGATGGCCGCCGACCGCACAAAGTGGACGCAGTCTGTTGCTGCCCTACAAGACGCGTACCAGGCGTGATGGCCACTGACTGCTTTCACAGTCGACAGCTAAGTATCGAAGAAGAAGAAAGTCGTAAACAGTCTTTGGAATTGTTTTCAATATTTCCTCGGAAAACTTCACATTTCTCCTTGTATTAATCTTCCTGCTTCCTCTGCAACATTTTCTTAACTCTGAGGGAAATGAATTGATGTTTACTTCTTTCTGATAGAATATTCCTTAGACTAGATCTTTAAAAACCTCTATCAAAGAATAGTCATTCTTTCATTTGGGCTAATAAGTGAGTTAAAGACTGACATCAATGTTTGACAATGGACAAGACGAACTCATGGTTAAGAAAAAATTTTTAAATCTTATGGTGACATTGTAGAGTCAAAATTGTAAGTACCAAACTCCGGACAATTTATATTTGTAGAACTTCCTCCCGGACAATCTGTGACAGATGAAAAATGAGGAAATGGTCGCCGTTATCATGGCTCCCAAGTGTCACCTGCCGGAAGTGTGTACCAGATAACATAATGCGCTTTCGATGTAGGCTTCCCTAGCAATCTGTTTTTCAGACTAGCTTGTCATTAATTTCGCGCCGTTTCTTATTATCGTGGATATGCAAACAGCTCCAAAATGTAACTATAAATATCAACAACAAGCTTCAACGAATGAGACATCTCGAACTGACATGATGACTTAGGTGCTTTCAGATCATGAATCAACTCATGAATCTTCAACTCAATTGAAAAGCCAGTCCTGCTATAAGGCTCTGAAACACGGAATACACAATCTCCTTGCACAGATTTAGACTGGACACAGCTCTGTATTAGAAGCTTTGAAATCACTTAGGTCTGGAAATTAGAGTTAATTCCTCTGACGGCGGGTGCTCTACGAAATCACTGGCCTGTGAAAACTTTTGTTTAATTCCTCTATGACTTGGTCTGGGAAATTAGAGTTAATTCCTCTGACGGCGTGTGTTCTGCTAAATCCTTGGCCTGGAAAATCTTTTGATAAATTCCTCTATGACTTGTGATCAAATTCCTAGGATTCCAGTCTTGTTAATTAAAGTCCTGACCCCTTTCAGATTCCAGTCTTGTATTAAAAATGCGGGTTTACTTGTGAATTCCAAAGTTGCCGATTACTCGATCTGTTACTTATAGTTGTGGAATTTCTAAGTCCAATGTCTCATTTTTCTTTCTGGCTTTTAGGAGTCGCCGATATGACTTGTGCGCTGCAGTCATAGTGTGATCTGTGTCTGTGTTTTCATCACACTATATTATCAGTTCTTAGTGCAAATTACAGATTGCACTTCCGACTAGTTTGCCAAAAAAATACATTGTTTATTTCAGCTCCTCAAAATGAACCAATCCAATTAAATCTCATTCAGCACTACGTGGATATGGGCGTTCTCAAATTCGAAAAAAATACCCTCACGTGTTTCAAAATATTAAATTTAATATCCACGCGTGACCTCTTACAGTGATGTCATATCGCTGCGTAAGACTTCCGGCTGCACCTATCTGCCTCTCACCATATTGTGACCATGTGTTCCTGCCGTAACGTCTTCAAATCCTGAGTTTCCAGTCAGATTATCTGAGATAATTACACACAGGGATGATCTAAGCGGAAACAAATTACGCATTACCACATGTGTTTCGCTAGACGGATCTCCGCCAGATTAGCCACACAATATGGGGTTCTATTCATAGACCGTGCACAATGCAAGCTTGAATAAACAGGCACAGTCGCTTTGAAAAGATGGTCAGCTTGATAATACATGATAAAATATTATCGCTGCCCGGGTCAATAAATCTGGCGTAACACAAACAGTTGAGGAGTGAAGTGTTAGAAACTTAACTCTACTAGATCCAGCATAGAGAGTAAATAATGGTGCATAAAATTTGCCACATAATAATGACAGGGAAGAGAAAAATAAGAAAATATCACTCGCACGGGAATGTAATGCAATCCTGCCGGAGTGGACGAGATCGCACAACCGTATCGTCACAGGGGAAAACAAGACTTTTTAACCTAGGTAAATTTCGGACTAGCACCTTCCCACGGGCACTTAATAATGAGGTTGTTGCAAACTGTTATTGTGACTTGTACAGCTGTCGTGGTATGAAGTGATGATAAGGAGTGGCCGACATGGTGTGTGGGGGGTATAGATAAGTCCATAGACGCGAATCGGTATAGGTCCTTGATCAACTATTCATAGTACACACACACCCTCATACCACATGTAGAAGTTAGGAAGGTTGAAAACGACTTGTGCGGTTCCAACTATTTATTACGATACAACACGTATACGTTGACATCAAAAATATATACTGTCATTAGGACAAGGTTGAAGCACATCAACATCATGTAGATAATATTAGTTCGCTGCACCCAATACAACAGAGACTCTGAACAGACTGCAGGTATCGCAGTGCTAGCAGTACGTCAGTAATTCTTCTCTATCTTCTCTGACGAAATAAGCCATGTAAAACTCTGGGCAAACAAGCCGCATAAGTGCCGGGCTCAAAATATCTAATGTTCTCTGTATATCCTCTGACAAAACAGGTCAGGAAAATTCTCTGGCAAAATAAGCCGCATAAGTGCCGGGCTTCCAAATATATATAATTCTCTGTATCTCCTCTGACAAAACAAGTCATGTACATCTCTGGCAAAATAAGCCGCATAAGTGACGGGCTTCCAAATAGAAATAAGTCTCTGTATCTCCTCTGACAAAACAAGTCATGTACATCTCTGGCAAAATAAGCCGCATAAGTGCCGGGCTTCCAAATAGAAATAATTCTCTGTATCTCATCTGACAAAACAAGTCATGTACATCTCTGGCAAAATAAGCCGCATAAGTGCCGGGCTTCTAAATATAAATAATTCTCTGTATCTCCTCTTACAAAACAAGTCATGTACATCTCTGGCAAAATAAGCCGCGTAAGTGCCGGGCTTCAAAATATAAATAATTATCTGTATCTCCTCTGACAAAACAAGTCATGTACATCTCTGGCAAAATAGCGTAAAAAGTACTTTTACCTTTACTGCCATCCAGGAATAAGTCACTTAAACATACGCCATATCCTTGTCTCTCAGAAATATATCGGAGAAATCTCAGACATTTCTATCACACAAAAACTCTGTTCCCCAATCACACATACAGAGAAAAAATGGCTGAACACCCTCTCAGCTCAAAACGCCCAGGCCGACTGTCACGAGATACAGTCACCCGGTCCCGCCAAACCATCACGCATGCGCGAATCCTCGTGTGGCGTGAGTTTAGCTCAAACGAGAACAATCTGGAACGTTCTCGTAAATTGTTCTAGAAAAATCTACGAACAGAAAATCTTAAATAACCAAAGGACAAGTCAAGGGAGATAACAACTAAATCAGACCTGTACCAAAAAGTATTACAACCTGTAAACTCCCTTAGACCATAGTATAAAAAAGTTTACATCCCTAGCTTAAAACAAACTGCCTTTAACAGAGGTGTTCCTTAGGTTTACATGTGTTTCACAAACTATGTCAACAATTCAAAAGTGTTGTGATTCAATGTATACAATCTCATTGTAACATCACCGGCAATGAAGAGGCTGACAGATTAGCAAAGGAAGGTGGAAATCTATTTCAGCCTGATGCAAGCATAACTTTTGAGGAGGGAAAGAATTTTACCAGAATCTGATACAGAAACAAATGTGAATGCACAAAATAATGCATGCTACCAGCTCAACAGAAGAGAACAACAGGTAATCTCCAGACTCCGCACTGGCCACAACAGATTAATATACCATCTATTCAACAAGCTAAAGATAGGAAATACCGATCAGTGTAACTGTGGCACTAATAAAGTGATTGCTGAATATTTGCTTCAAAGTTGCCCAACATATGCAGAACAGACAAAGCGCATATGGCCGACACCAGCACCATTCGTGGAAAGGCCCTACGTAGATTCAGATATCCTCAAAATGGCTACTGCTTTCTTTGAAAACATTCAAGTGGACGTCTGAGAGTGAATGAAAAAGAAGAAGAAATGTACTTTGAAAAATTTAAACGCATTCATAAAAGACCTGTAAAAGTTCCCCGGGGAATCTGATGGGGAAAAAAAAATTCGGAGCAATGCTCAATCGTTCATATCGCGAGAGGCGACTAAAATGAGGTTGTATTTCTTGCAGGCAACCTCATAATGTAACACGGCGGGTTACAGAAAGCACAGCTGCAGGAAAACATTAACATTTTAGTGTAGGCTTCCTGCTTGAGTTTGTTTGCTATGTCAACGGAGATTTCCTCTGCATTTTCCTTATAAACAATAAAAAAAACTAGACAGAACGTTTATCTTCTTGTATTGTTAATTAGGTTTCTGTGGTGACTCATTTTATAGGCTGTCACCTATCTGTTCCTGTATTTTTATTATTGTCCATGTTTTGGCTCCCATAGCATGGTGTAGGCATGAATATGATATTGATCATTAATCATCCTGCTCCCAGCGTTTCTATGAGTTGTAATTAAAATATGCTTACGTCATTAAATTAAGTGTGTGTCACGGGATTTACTCCCATTGCTCTGCAGTAATGGTCGAATAGTGGTCACAATTTAGAGTATCTACTGAGGGTCTTCAAAGATGTCTACCTTTTGCTCAAGATTTGTGCTTCAATTCTAGGGAGCCTTGTAGGAATTTAAAAAAGTAAGTACTACGGGTGATAGGATCAAGGCCGAGTAAACTTTCCATCTTCCCTGACCTTCTACGAGGAGTAAGAATTTAGCTCGTTTTGTTGAGCCCCCAACTGATTTAACTCAGTAAAATATTACTTTAATAGCTCTGTTACAGGTATTTAAATTGACATACTAGTGCAGTTCACTCAAAATGACTGAATGAACAGATTTAATAATCAATTCTAGTTAACAATGTAAAAATAAATAAAGGTTTTGATGGAAAAATTGTTAGCCTTTAGAGATTCATTACAGGTGATGATCTGGATGTTTTTTTTTTGTTTTTGAAAAAAAAATGTTCCTAAGGAAAAGAGCTAACTTGGCAGCTTCAATGGGTTCTTAGCTGGCAGTAAGATGTCGGTTGGTTTCTGCTCCAGCCGATGCTTGTTCTTTGGAGGTTATGGGCTGGTCAATGGTCAAGTCTGGTGGCCGCAACACGTCCCTTGCAGTATCGTGGGGTAATTACGAAGATGGTCCAGCGCTAATTAAGAGCTGTCTGATGTTGATGTCTATCTTTGACTGAAGGCCACTTATATTACACACTTGTTCCACTGATAGTACCACCAATTCGTACCATCGATTAGTAGCATGAAATAAGAGACAAACACATACCCTCCTGAATATTGGATTTGACATAAACTAGCAGTTTTCACATGTTAATAATGCAAAATATAGAATTATAAAATGTACAACTCACCCAAATACTTGGGAATACAGACTTCTGTCTCAGATAAATAGTTTAGGCAACTTGGTTCAGATGCCTCTTACACATGGTCTGGGGTATTACTTTACAATAGACTCCCACTATGACTTATTGTTCAGGTTCCTAGAATTCCGAGCATTCTGTATCAATAAATGTAGAGTTGTCTTTGCGTAAATCCACAAGATTCTCAAACACGTTGTCCGGTCCTTTAAGTGGAATCCTGATCATTATCCTTATTCTGGCGTGTCTGGCTGTCTTCTTGACTAGCTGAATTTCACAGTGCAGTAAACTCAAAGGCGCTAGATTATAAGGCAACATTCGGTCCACTCATCCAGATTTCTACTATATGACAAGGCTCCAATCAGAAATATTATATTTTAAGATCTAAAATGCCAAACTAACAGAATGAAATATCGTATATTTGTAGGGGTATCTTCCCCTACCCTCACGGACAATTCCTGCGTGAAACACACACAAAATGTGATATTTACAAGTCACCTCTCATATAAGGCATCGCGTCTTCCGTTTATTATCGATCATGTTTACATTCGCGACTTCATAATCTATCACATCTTTTTCAAGATTGATAATTATCCCCTGACAAGTCCGTCCGAAAATGTCATTCAGCCGGTAAACCCAACTTTATCAACAACTTAAATGAACAATATGTCACCGCCAATAGTTGATGTAGAAACGTGATCTTGGGGTTTACAGTTAAAAGAGGAAAACACTTCCCGTATTGGGAAACATCTGGTTGCTAAAAATGTTACAATGGATAAATGATGATAATCCTATCAGCTGGCTCTATGGTAGAGTGCCGATTCTGAAACAGCGTAAATTATGGATGCTACGCTTGAATACGACTGTCAAAGTCGGGAATAAATGTTATTTCTTTCACACCCCAGTGGGCTGATAAAATTGAAAAATATTGCTGGGTTTGGTAAGTCCAGTTACATTTTATAAGTTAAAATGTTTCTCATGTATCGTTGGCAAATACTTGCTCACAAATGAAATTGGTGACGCACAAGCCAAGAAAAGACAACATTAACCAATCAGTAAAAAACTAAAAGACCGTTGGACGCCGTTGATCAGCTCTGCTAGGAATATATAAGAAACATTTATGGAAAAATGCTACTATTCTATATAGCTACATACATACACACAGACGGGGACAAGACAATCTCTTATCCACTCCGTCAGTCCTGATTAAATTTATAAGGCACACGGTGTCTTTAGCCTACCCTATCCCCCGTCGCTAGCGCTGAGTTTTCAGGTCGGAGGGAGCTATGCAACTCTCTCCGCCCCTTGCTTGCCCCGGCAGTCACCGTACAATGTTAACTATTATTTAATAATCCATATGCGTACTTACACAAAGTATCGCCTGTCGTTAATAGCTATTAAATTTGTCGGCGTCTGATAGTTTATTCATATGATATTAAACAATAGGCACTTGTAATAAATACGCCCAATGAAAAAAAACATGAATTCTTTTCTGTCACTATTAGTCGCGCCTAGCATTTAAACAGTCAGCTAAAACCGTCTCTTCTTGAGTGAGAAAGCGAGTGGTGAACATTAACGTGATAACTGAACATCTGGTTTGAAATAGCTACGCGTTATTTTATTTCACTAGTTTTACCGCTAGAAAATCAAAGTGAATTATAATGGTAAAAGCTAACACTTTTAATTCGTAAAAGCTAACTCTTTTAAACACGTAAACACTAATTTCTATTACCAGAAAATCAGAATAAAAATCCCCACGAATGCTATTAACACATTTAGCGAAATGGTTCTAGAACTGCGTGCTTAGACTTTCCAAAAATTCTGAGTGACAACAGATAGCAGGTTTAAGAAAACACAGTTTATATATCATTATGTTTCTCTGATCTATAGATGATGTTACTTTTGGCACTATTGTGTGAGTAACAGAATCAGAACAGAGTTCCCAGATAAAGGCTTCCGCCCGTCTTCCGTCGAGCGCTTTCGATCGTCATCAAAAGACGTATACGGGTAACGGGGTTCTCTAAGATTTTCTCTGTACGAATGCCCGCTTCGGAAGATCAAAGAGCCCAGGGTTTATGACGTTTTCTGAGTACGAACTTCAAAAGATTCTGTGATATTAACGTGCGGTCTGTCAGGTATCGTATGATTGACAGATAAGCTTTCGTGATGAGACTAGGTAAACAAACCTGATTCGCTACCTGTTTTGACGGGCAGGTCACGAAAATTTGTAAACACTTCGTTTGTTTAAGTTCAAAGAAAAGAGGCGTGACGAAAAAGTGAGTAAACACAGGCTGTAAATGCATGGTTTTGCTAGCCAATCATAGAGCGCTAACGGGACTACAAAGACTGTCAGATTACGGTAGGCTCTATTTCCATTATAAGTCACATAGAGCTAACACGCAAACAACATTTCACTCCACAGATTCAGATGTCAAAATGAGTTCAAACGAAAGTCATTGATTACCATAATCCACAAGGATGGTCAATGACGCTTGTGACGAGTAGGGTGTATGTGGGTGGATGTAGAAGATGACAACACACATACACCGCCCGTCTAGCTCACTGTCTAAGGAGTAATACACCAACTCCAACAACCATGTCAATCTCCATAAATATATTGTATCACAAATAAGTCACAATGGGCGCAGGGCCATTACAAATATTGGAGACATAACAAATCCCGAGTATTCTACTTTCACTCTGATCCTCGGAATAACTACAGCCACAAAATAGGCTACTTCATAAATCCACTGCACAACTCTGGCCCTCTACACACGTACTACTATAGACATCCACCCTTCTCTTCTCTACGCTCTTCGCTGTCTCCTGTCTACTGTCTACTCTCTACTGCCTCAACTCTCTACTGACCCAACACCCATCTCTCTCTGACTGACCCCTTTCATTCGTATTCGCCAAACACGTGAAAACCTTCAACACTCCACTGAGCTTCATTCACGCATGGCTATAGCTAGCAGCTTGTCTTAAGCAATGCTCACAACATTGCTTGTAACTAAAATATTACAACTCAAGCATACCCAACTCACAACAACTCAAATGACTAATAAACTCCCGCTGGAGCATGGGAACACCCACACATGCATAACACCCTCAAAACACTCCGTGACAACTCTCCGACATGATAAGAATTGAGGGAACGGACTCTAAACAATGAATCGAAACTACCAAATATGGTCAGAGGTGGGAAAAAAGAAAGTGAAGAGCACATAATGAATTACAGGATGGCACAAGTAAATGTGACGTTCGAGATTATTTTGTCACATTTATTACCTGTTAGTCCGTAGCAGGTAAAGATAGTCCCATACCAGATACAGCCGCAGGGGAATGAAGAATTAGTGGCTTCACAGTGCTAGGTCCATGTTTTTAATAAGGTGGGGGGGGGGGACCATTTCCCATCCTTGCTGCCTTTGCCTATTCTAACTGAGGAGCAGCTGTGTAGACTAGAGCATGAAGCTACCAGGGTTCGATACTGGAACCCAGTAATTGTACCACAACAGGAATGCGCTATAACCAAGTGGCAATACGGAGACTCCGTTATTATTTAGATAATGTTATTTATAATGCTACCACGACAAGCATAGGAAACTAAGAGCCAGGGATACAGACCTCCAGGACGACCCAAAGTCCGCTGGGAGGACAACATTAGACAATCTTTAAAGGACCGAGGACTAGAATGGAACCAAGCCAGGAGGAAGACAGCCGATAGAATAGTATGGCGCTCTCTCTTACAAACCTCTACATCTCACGGTAGAAGAGGAACGAATAAGTAGTAGTAGTAGTAATTATGAGTGCAGAACTAGGGTCATTCTCAACAAATCTTACAATTTGTGACACCTGTTCAAGGTGTAACATAGGTCAAATTGTTTCGAAAATGATATTGAAGTACAGGTATTGTGTGTTTATGTTACTGTCAGAACGATGAATTGGCTGACATTATTGTTCCGTATGCAAATAAAGGCAATGGTGAAAAGGGGGTTGTCTACAGTGCCGTGATCTCTTGTGACTAATTAGTCCTATTTTGGCCCTACAGGCCCTGCCACATATG
The DNA here is from genome assembly GCA_024509875.1 of Oreohelix idahoensis. Taxonomy (NCBI): domain Eukaryota; kingdom Metazoa; phylum Mollusca; class Gastropoda; order Stylommatophora; family Oreohelicidae; genus Oreohelix; species Oreohelix idahoensis. The sequence continues at coordinate 14,670 of JAMPIV010019796.1, read as the reverse complement.
GGGCACACTTGGTTAGAGTCGATAATAGTGTTGCTGTGCATTCTGACCTTTCTTGCAGCACGCTTGCCTTCTGCCTTATCAGCTAAATTCTGTTCTGCAATGCGAGCGCCTTGAGTAATGTTTGTCCGCCAGGCAGAGCGATCCTGTGCGATAGTCTCCCAGGAGGAGACATTAACTTTGAAGCTGCTCAACGATGCTTTCAATGTGTCTTTGAAGCGTTTCATTTGTCCCCCTACTGTTCGCTTACCCATGGAGAGTTCGCTGTACATCAACTGCTTTGGGAAGCGTTTTTCAGGCAGGCGAACAACATGTCCGGCCCATCTAATTTGGGCCCTCTGCAGCAGTGTGTAGATGCCGAGATATGTGCTCTGTTAGAGACCTCAGAATTAGATACTCTACAACAGATCTCTGCACCTGCAGTACCAGCCCGATGACGGTCGAACACCTCCTGCAGTACTGCCCAACCTACAGTAATGAACGGAGTAGCATATGGTAACAACCCACTTCTGTCAACGAAAAACTGTTTGTAGATGCCGGGAACCTTGAGTTGACTACTGCCTTTATTAGAGTCATAAATGTGGAAGTCTGAAGGCGAACGAGGAAGAAGAAGAAGATACTATATCGTGCCACTTGATCCTGAGAATCCTGCGAAGACAGCTCATGTGGAAATGATTAAGCTTCTTGGCATGTCTGCTATAAACTGTCCGTGTTTCACATGCATACAGGAGGGTAGTGAGCACTGTTGCATGATATACTTTTATCTTGGAGGCGGTTCTAATTCCTTATCGATCCCAGACATTTACTCTTAGTCTTCCGAAAGCCGCACTTGCCTTGGCAATTCTGTTGTTGACCTCGGCATCGATATTCGCATCTTTGGTAAGGGTACTGCCAAGATAAGCGAAGCTGTCCACCACTTAGAGACGTTGGTTCTTTACTGTGATATTTGGTTCCCAATAAGGTTTCCCAAAGACGCCACTAGGCGTACTGGCCACATACTGCTTTGCCGGTTGGTGGCTAAGGATGGAAGAAGAAGAAGGTTTCCCAGGAGCAGGTTGCAACATTACTTCAGATTTCATATAATTTCATATAATAACGTTCCATATAATTAACATTCATAACGAAAGAATATACATAAGAGAAGAAAGAATTACATGTAATTTGTTTGTGACAGAATGTGTGCAAGTGAATAACATTGCTTAAAATATGTTTTAAAAGATAATAAAGAAACTGAATATCGTATACGTGGTTCAAATAGAACAATAACAGTACTTACTACTTAGTCGTTCATCTTCTACCTTGGGGTGTAGAGGTTTGCAATAGAGAACGCCATACTGTCTTAGCGGCTGTCTTCCTCCTGGCCTGGTTTCAATCTAGTATTCAGATTTTTAACATAAACTAATACTAAAGCATTCTAAAACATTCGATATTTTAAATTTGAAATTGGACATTGCGTGATATTAATTTACCGGCCAAACTTATTTTCCAAATCTTTTCTTAGCCCGTTATCGGAGTATATAAGCAAGTAAATTGTTAGTCATATTCACATACGTCCTGAACGAATGAGTGAACGACTCGAAGTTTTGCACAGAAGAGAACCTAGAAGAAACCGCTTTAAAACAACTTTATCTTCAGCAAGGGCTTTCTTGCCAAGTCGGGACAGGTCCGTATAATAAATAATAACTAGATAAATAATAAACTTGAATAGGATAATTTATAAATCATTATTGTGATAAATCATTTTTTAAATAAATCCTTCTTTTAGTATTCAAAATATGAAGACGTTTATACTTAGAATAATCATTTTTTTCATAATTATCAGGCACCTAAAAATGTTTCTTCTCATTCTGAATTACTATGAAGGCTCGCAGTGTCAACATGTTTTTATTTCATTATTCGCTGCAGTTGATTAGGGTTCAACTTGCATAGACATTTGTAAAATTTTGCACAAACACAAACTGTTAAAAATGTAACTGATTTCACAAGTGAGAAATGTACTAATTACTGTAATGACATGCTATGATACGTAGATGTATTAACACTAGCATTGATTATATCATAGGTATACTACCATTACGTACAATCATGCCCGTAACGACTAAACGCGCCCACGACTGGTATAAAAATAACTACCTGTTAGGGTAAAGCTTACGAATGTTTTTGTAAAAATATCTGACAGGCATTGGGCTGACCGTTTAGGCATAAACAAAAACTATTGTCGTCAGCGGAGAGAGAAAACGGGTTTCCATACTCCTCTCGATAGATCGCATGTGACCCCGACCTCTGTGCATCCACGTATGTCACGGGGTGTCCCAAAGATCTAAGTGGTGGTTCTTAAGACATCTAAATCTTTTACCTTATAGCGCCAGCCATACTTATTGGCATAGTCAGCAGTAGGTAAACAACAGTACTCAGTGCAAATTGCCAGAAAGCACTGAGGCGCAACATACGCATTCATCAAGCCAGAGTGTCAACCATCAATGGTCAATGGTCAGATAGACTTGATGTGTACACACGCCAGACACCATAGCGGAAAATATCTTTTTCCAGTGCAGTTATTCAAAAGTGATAATTTATAGACTGTGTCGTACAAACATAACATTATTTTATTTTATTCGCCAGCAAGCTGTATGCTTGCCATTTCATCATTATCCAGTGTAGTTTACCTATTTGTGGGACGGAAGAATGTTCGTCATATTTGTCACCAGTCCAGTCTCAGGTTAAGAGTAAGTGAGTTGTTAATTAAGTCTATGTCATTTGTTATGTTTGTTCATTGCATCATTTTGCACCATATTTATTTTCAGTTGCTATATGTCACGTAGGTCTTTATATCATTAAATTACCTACATCTTCTTCCTATTCTCTCACCCAAATCCTTTTATTTTATTATCTTTCCGTACTTGTGTTTCCTGTATTTTTCGCATCACTCGGGTGCGGAAAATATTTTCTTCTGTATTCTCAAACTGTACCTGTTTCTTTTCTCAAAACTGAGAATCGCACGAGTAACTTGATTACGTAGATGTCAGCTCTGCCGGTCGAACGATAGCTGTGAATATACGGTCCTCGCCAGACATTCGTCTGCAGTTTTTTCCGGTCAGAGCGCTGACTGACCAGTGTCCCCGGGCGGGGGGTGTGAGAATTCGCTCCATCGGGGCATGGCAGACAGACAGATGTCTACAGTTTGCAAAAACGCACGAGGTTTTTTCGTTAGAAAAACCCGGCGTAGTTTGAAAAATCGCTCCGCACTGGAGACAGGCTGTCTGGGATTTGCAACTCACTCGTACTCTCGGTCACTGATGGCTGTTACGACATGAGGGAAGCTGACGCAGGGTGTTAGAGAAGGGGAGATAATTTCGCTTGGCGAAAGAGTGGGGGCCCTTTGTCTAATTTTAAGATATTGGCCCGAGTTTGTAACTCACTTCACTCATTCTACATTTTACAGTAGACGTGGGCACTTCGTTCTAGAACACTTAAATTTATAAGTGATATCTCTTAGTTTCGTTGTGACATCGTAGTGCTGTGCTTGAGGTATATTAATATTATATTATATATTTAGTATTGCGTGTAGGGTTTAAAGTGTTTAAAGCGTTAAATCGCTCATTTCATTTTAACTAGTTTCTTTTGAACTGAGTGCATAATTTATAAGTCTGTATTATTTTCTAGTGACGCATACAGTGGAAAGCAGAATAAATAATATGTCTAAGCTTAACAAACTAGTAGCTATAAGGAATTTAATTTAACGGCTAATACTCAGTCGAGAATATTTTATATCAAACTTATAAAATGCTAGACGCGACATCAGTGAATATTGACGGAATACGCACCATATTCCTAAATTCCTGATGATCGATTTTATATAACTTATTTCACCGGAAGTTTAAATATAAGTCAAGCTGTAGGCTTGCTGTTTTAAATGTAAGTTATATTGGGTACATAATATGAAAATGATTTATATGTGCTTTTCTTTTTATACAGTGAAATACTGGGGGTGACCCGAACTTTACCAGCATTTAATAAGAGTTCATAATTGTGAAGAAATAGACAGTCCTTATTTTGAACTACGTGGGTTTCTCAAGTAACACTGATCTGACGGTGCAAGTTAGACAGAAATACTAATATCCCACTAACGGGTTTTTCAAAGACTGTAATGATCAATACTGGGCCTGTGAACCAGATCTTAATTTCTTCCATAAACTCTACGTAAATTTTCTGCCTGGCGGCGAGAATAATTGCAATCTATGACATAAACTTTCCGACATTGTTGACAAGTGAGTGGGGAACCAAGAGTTTCTGTTTTTGAGAGAGGTTGTCCACCGGTCATCTTCCTAATTAAGGGAAACTTCGTGTTCTGACATTTTGTGCTCGTTTAAGCCTAATTCTTACCTCGGGAGTCCAGTGACATTAACTTTAGTCTGAAATAACTATCGCCTGAAGCAGACGCTCCCCAGATCCATTTTAATGAAACCAACAAACAAATCTGCAGAGCTGGGATCTGTTTCAGTAAACGACAGTAACAGATAAAAAGTGTGAGTGTCCAAAATTTGCGCCAGCCGGCGAAACCACAACCCGATTGTAAGTATATCAGGGCCCTGATGAAAGAATCGAGTGAAAGTGACGGAAGGAGGTTCGTTGTATAATACCCTCATTTGTTATATGTGTTTTTTTTAAGGCGAGATTTGCTGCTTAAGTAACGTGTTACGTTAGAATAGATACTGCTGTCAAAGTCAGTCTATACATTCAAAGGGGGACAATATTAGACCCTAACCACATGCATCTATAACTCTTTGGGCCATCATCTGTCATCCTAACGGGGCTGTGGGCTAAACCTAGAGTTAAGATCATAGCGGGGCTATCACCCTTGTGGCATTTTCTTGATATTGTATGACTATGTGCATATGTTTTCCTTGATGTATTTCTTTTGTTTTGGTGTTGTGAGAAGATTTTATAGATGATAAATAAAATCTCTCTGGAACTAATCAGCGTGTTGGTCAGCTCGTTCTAGAATATTTACATAAGTATTGTTATAGTTTTCCCACGTCTGTGTGTCAAACTGTTGTCACTTGAAGGGGTGTGCACGTGAGTGGTATGTTCATACATAGTAACATATGTTGTCAATAGTCTGTCTGACTCTTATATATCTGTCGTAGAAGATAGGCCTGAGAGAGAGAGAAGATTCTTGTTTTTTCAGGGGACAGCTCTATTTGATTCGCTACCACTGCACTCTTGGGAAAATCTATTTCTTTTTTTTTTACTACTCTCACTGTGTATATCACATATTCTAATCTATTCAGAAGGGACCTAACCCAAGTCTTAATACTCCTATCGAAAAATCTACGACAAATGGTCGCTCGTTACCGGGAATTGAACCCAAAATCCTAAGGCGATACGACAAATGGGTTCTCGCCCGACGGATTTTTGAACTTAGAATAGGAAGACGAGTACGACAAAGGTGGACTCGTCTATCTGGATTTTGTACTTTAGATTCTTTATTCTGATATAGAGTAAGAGTGTGATGTCTTGTGAGTTGTTATATCTTTAAATAATTTATCCCCTAGACTAACGATCTGTTTACGGGCGTGCTGACCACACAAACTGATAAGTTTTTTTCCACAGCATTAAGAAGCACTATACATTTGGTTTACAGGTTGATTTTGTCGGAATACATGTTAATTAATGATTTTGTAATACTAAACGCTGGTAAAGTTTTGTGAGTGTATAACATTCACAAGGGTTCTGAAGCAGGAAGGTGTTTGAACTAAAGTTAAGGAGTGCGTTTCGGACTATTTGTCCAGATTAATTGCCTCCCTCACCCTAACTGTCTTCAGGGGGTGAACTTGATAGTGGATTAAAAATTAAGGGATTATTTTTCTCTTTAATTTTTGCAATAATTATTTTGCTTTTCCACTGTAGCAACTTATTTTTCAGAAGTAATCTTAACTACCATTTAGTTGGCGTAGTCGTGTTTTGCATTAGGTGCTTTATTGCCGATTAATAGCAGCGATAGTTAGATTTTTATTTTGGAGGAGGTATCCCAGGGTTAAGTATATCATCTTTTATTTGGTATTTTCTCGTAAGTGGTAGGAATCAGTGTATCCTTTTCCTCTTTTCGTTCTCCACTAAGTCTCCGTCACTGACATAATATGGCTGAGAGGGCAAAGCTTAGACAACTCCTCAGGGACGAAGCGAGAGAGGAGGGACTGGAAGGAGAGGAAGCGAAAGCATTTGTCAGAGACGAACTAGAGAGATATGATGCGGAGCAGAAGCAGAAAGCAGCTGAAGCTTTACAGCAGAAGAAGATGGACGAGGAAATGGAAATTCGCAGGGCTAACGAACGAGAGAAGGAGAGACAGCATGAGGAAAGAGAGAAGGAAAGACAGCACGAGGAAAGAGAGAAGGAGAGACAACATTTGGAGAGAGAAAATGAGCAACGACGACAGCACGAGTTGGCTCTTAAGGCTCTAGAAGTCCAAAGTCTTGGTGCCGCCTCTACCTCCAGCAATGGAGAGTCTTCTCCTCATTCTTCCTTAACTGATCCTTCTAACACTCAATCTACTCATCTCTCTGCTATGTCTTTTCCGCTAGAATCTTTCCCTTGTCCTAATGAGAAGATTGACACTTGGCTAGAAAAATTTGAGAAAATTGCAACTCTGTACGGTTTAGAGAGGTCGCGTTGGAATGTGAAGCTTTCTCAAGCTTTGAAAAGTTCGGCGTATGATGTTTACGCCAAACTGGAAAGCAGCCAACAAGACAACTATGATGTGTTGAAGAAAGCGTTACTGGAGCGCTTTGAAATGAACGCTCGCAAATTTTTGCAACTTTCGCAACAGCAGAAAGGAGAATTCTGAATCTTTTCACCAGTTCTCTTCCCGTCTAAAGGGATATCTGACAAAGTGCCTAGAGCTCTCGCAGCTCCCCTCTACCTATGAAGGTCTTGAGGAATTTGTTTTAACAGAACAAATAAAGAACACATTGTCTGCAGATACCCGGAGATTTCTAGCTGAGCAGGGTGCAGAAAAGCTCGAAGACATCCTAGAGAAGTCTGAGCGTTACCATAATGCGCTGGCTGAACTACCGGCCACAAAGCGGAAACCGACAGAGGAGCATTTTCGAAAACATAACCTAGAGCAATCTTCTCAGGCTTCCAACTCGAATAACCACAGAGAAACTGGACCTCAAAACCCCCCTCCTGAAAAATCCAAGTTCTACAAGAACAAGTACCCCAACCACCCCAAACAGTCTGATCAACCCGACCGCCCTACATGGCAGCGCAGCCAGAAATGACAAGGTGGCAAAGGGAGAACCCCTGAGCACGGGACATATGATCAGACCGAGCACACCGAGCCGAAACGCATCGGATGCTTATTGACAGTCTCGCAAGGCGGAATTATTGACAGTGATTCCCAACCTGTTGGGGATACACCCTCAACGCGATGTTCTGTTATTTTGAACGGTTCTCAAACTTCTTGCTTATTTGACACGGGGCTTTCTTACGATTGCATTGTTGCCAGAAACCTGGTCAAACCCGGTCAAGAGACAGCAGAGACCGTCCAACTTTGTGGAGTTCGTAAGAGTGATGCACCTACAGCGCTTCCCATCGCATTGGTGGAGATACACTCTGACTTTGTCAGAGGCGTGATCAAAGCGGCTGTTATGGATGATCCCATCTACCCAGTCATACTTGGCGGGAGATACGTGTGTATTGGTAAACCGGAAGAGCCGATTGTGGCAGCAGTAACTACAAGAGGGCAAACCAAGAAGGAACGGGAGCCTGCGCCTAATTTGTTACCTATGGAACTTAAAGAAGCGCAATACAAGGACCCTACTTTGGCACCCTGCTTTAGGAAACTGCCCATGGCTAAGGAACCCAGACAGCACGGGGACATTTTTTCTGAGGATGGCGTACTTTATCGGAGAACGGGCAAGCCTGACCAAGGTTACAACCAGCTCCTAGTACCGAAACAGTACAGAAGCCAAATCCTAGAAATGGGGCACTCTCTTCCCTTCAGCGGACATATGGGACAGAACGCCACAAACCAACGTATAACCACTCATTATTGGTGGCCAGGAGTAAATACTGATATTATCAGATATGTTAAATCCTGTGCCCAGTGCCAACGTGCACCACCCAAGCAACGGGCACCCCCAGTCTCTTTGGGTGAAATGCCAATAGTGGGAACACCATTCGAACGGGTTGTGATCGACATTTTAGGGCCTTTCAAAAGGACTAAAAGAAGGAACAGGTTTATCCTGACCTTAGTCGATACATGCACTTTATGGGCAGAAGCTATACCGCTAACATGCGCAAATGCCAAGCATGTCGCAGAAGCCCTCGTGCAGATTTTCACTCGGTTGGGATTCCCTCAGCAAGTGTTGACGGAAAACGGATCTCCATACCGAAACCTGTTGATGGATGAGATCGTTAAGATCTTGAGGACCCAACACATCCACACTAAGCCATATACTCCGGATGGAAATGGGCTCGTGGAACGTGCTAATGGAAACCTCACCATGATGCTAAGTAAACTGGCGCAAGTGAAACCTGAAGATTGGGATCTTTGTATTCCTGGAGCTTTATTTGGCTACAGAGAATCTCCTCATACTTCCACAGGATTTCCGCCAGCTACACTCTTATTCGGCAGACCCATTAAGGGCCCGCTTGAAGCCTTACTTCAGTCTCTGACAGACGAGAAGGCGGATGAGACAGTCGTCTCAGCAAGTAAATATGTGTCGGTTTTAAAGTAAAGGTTGAAACTAGGGTGGGACCTAGCAACGACTAACTTTAAGCGAGCACGCACCAAGCACGCTAACCGATACAGGAAAGTCGCGAAAGAGAGAGAACTGGAAGCAGGAGAGAAAGTTTTGTTGTTACTCCCTACCGAGAACAACCAACTGAAGATCGGATGGCAAGGGCCGTTTACCGTCCTGAAAAAGATTTCTAAGGCTAACTACCAGATCTCTATTCAAGGAAAGGAGAAGGTTTTCCATTTAAATCTCTTAAAGAGATACTTGGAAAGACCAGTGCCAACCTCCGACCATCTCCTGACGATCGCCAGAGCTGACGAAGGTGATGATAGTGGCAGGGATATTCCACCGCTATCACAGGAAATCTTTCAAAAATGTCAGAAGCGGCGACGCTCTTTCAAGCGCGCATGGGAGACATTCCAGAGGAAGAAAACTTTGGGGAGTAGACTTGAGTAAGAATTGAACAGAGAGGGAGGGGGAAGATGAGAGGGAAGAAGACAGACACCCCAAAGCTACGGTTATAGGAAATTTAATTCCATAACGTAGACATGGAGTGCTTCCATATCTTAAGGGGGGGACGTCCTGTCACGTAGGTCTTTATATCATTAAATTACCTACATCTTCTTCCTATTCTCTCACCCAAATCCTTTTATTTTATTATCTTTCCGTACTTGTGTTTCCTGTATTTTTCGCATCACTCGGGTGCGGAAAATATTTTCTTCTGTATTCTCAAACTGTACCTGTTTCTTTTCTCACAACTGAGAATCGCATGAGTAACTTGATTACGTAGATGTCAGCTCTGCCGGTCGAACGATAGCTGTGAATATACGGTCCTCGCCAGACATTCGTCTGCAGTTTTTTCCGGTCAGAGCGCTGACTGACCAGTGTCCCCGGGCGGGGGGCGTGAGAATTCGCTCCATCGGGGCATGGCAGACAGACAGCTGTCTACAGTTTGCAAAAACGCACGAGGTTTTTTCGTTAGAAAAACCCGGCGTAGTGTGAAAAATCGCTCCGCACTGGAGACAGGCTGTCTGGGATTTGCAACTCACTCGTACTCTCGGTCACTGATGGCTGTTACGACATGAGGGAAGCTGACGCAGGGTGTTAGAGAAGGGGAGATAATTTCGCTTGGCGAAAGAGTGGGGGCCCTTTGTCTAATTTTAAGATATTGGCCCGAGTTTGTAACTCACTTCACTCATTCTACATTTTACAGTAGACGTGGGCACTTCGTTCTAGAACACTTAAATTTATAAGTGATATCTCTTAGTTTCGTTGTGACATCGTAGTGCTGTGCTTGAGGTATATTAATATTATATATCTAGTATTGCGTGTAGGGTTTAAAGTGTTTAAAGCGTTAAATCGCTCATTTCATTTTAACTAGTTTCTTTTGAACTGAGTGCATAATTTATAAGTCTGTATTATTTTCTAGTGACGCATACAGTGGAAAGCAGAATAAATAATATGTCTAAGCTTAACAAACTAGTAGCTATAAGGAATTTAATTTAACGGCTAATACTCAGTCGAGAATATTTTATATCAAACTTATAAAATGCTAGACGCGACATCAGTGAATATTGACGGAATACGCACCATATTCCTAAATTCCTGATGATCGATTTTATATAACTTATTTCACCGGAAGTTTAAATATAAGTCAAGCTGTAGGCTTGCTGTTTTAAATGTAAGTTATATTGGGTACTGTAACTGTCTTTTTCTTCTTGTTGAGATGATCACTGGCCCAAGACAGTTTACATGTTGTTAGATGTGTAGTGCGAGCGTATGATGAGTTGAGTGTGGGTGCGAATGAAGACGCGAATGTGTTTAGGCTCGTATAGATGTAGATCCTGCAACCCATACTCTCACATGCAGTAATCAAGGATGCTTTGACACTGCAGGCATGTTTCAAGACATTTATTGACGGGAACACACATAATATCAACAGGAACAGTCAGTGTAACAAGGTCATGCTGACCTGACATCGATAGGTATACATTTGGCATTCAAAAAGGTAAACATCAGAATAGACGTGCATGGTCAATAGCAAAGTTCTTCAATAATGACAGTTCGTAGCGTCGCCCTTGGCGTCTCTGACTAAACGCGTCAGATGCCTTAGTTACCTTGACACACAGGTGCAACTTGGCACTCCCTGCCAATTGCACATATCAGGCTGTAGTATAATAGCCGGAAGCACAGGCCTCGTCCTAACGTCGGCCGTGTACTTCTGTTAAATAGGTTATCATCAACCCTGCAGTAATACTTATTGTAGATAGAAGTTCCGCCAATCTGCGGCTCCCACAATATATCTTCGTCACTGGATTTCTGGACAATATAAGACTAACAGTCTTGGATGGCTACCTCGAGCACAAATATATAAGTTCTGAAATGGCGGATCCGTGAACTGCTGTTCACCCTAGGTAATCCTTTACATGTTCTGCCACCGAAAAGCGTAATAATGCATAAAGGTCGGTATTACCTGGTAAATGAATCCTCAGAACTACACAAGGAATTCTGTCGTCATCCCGACGCACAGAGATTCACTGGGGAAAACTGCCATAGCAGTTACTTCGAAGATTCTCCCCGAAAAACAATGGACTCTTGGTCCCTTCAGAAAAACAGGACCTCCCGGCTTCCCGGAAGTATATCTCACTCCCGCTTAAAAAACCTTCCCATAGGCCCACGCCGAACTGTCAACCTCTGACCCTAAAGGTCAAACACAATGAATGAATAAACAAGGGAAGACAACCCCTAATCAACCTGACATCGCAGGTAAAGACACAATTATACTTATGATACAAACATAAGCAAATAACTTGACAGATGACTCCGTCGAAACTGACAGCAACATTACTACCACCCCCCTGTAAAAAAAAAAAAATGCAATTTTTTTTTTAATATGTTCATGAGCAAGATAGCACCAGTATCACTTCTGTGCTCATGCAAACAATGAACCTAATATCAGGTACAATAGAAGAGGGTACAAATCATCTCCCAACATAGGAGAAAATATTTCCTTTAAGCCAAACAAACTAAGGGATACCATTCAAGAAACCTAAGTTGCTGGCAATACCAATCATATATCAAACATTACTAAATAATATAATCATAGCAATATACAAATGTCAATGCTATTTTAGCAACATATCACTGATGGATGGACAAAATGAAATTTGTTAAATTATCTAAACATCATCCAAATACATTTGTATTACCACATATTATGATATTAAGGACAGACCTAAGTCTGAAAATATATCAGGAAAAACTAGGACACAAGATTTAACTGGAATCATGTGGGCATCTAGACAATATGTCCGCCATCACATTATCCGAACCACGGATAGCTCGCACCGTGAAATGGAAAGGCTGAAGAGCAATAGCATAACGAGTAGATCTCGAGCTCTTCAAATCCTTACTTTGCATAGCCGTAAGAGCTTTTTGGTCGGTTTCCATAAAGAAATGCGCGCCCAGAAGGAACCTTTGTAGCTTAAGAATGGACCAAACCATAGCTAACAATTCACGGTCCAAAACCGAGTAATTCCTTTCTGCCGCATTCAGCTTCCTAGAAATATACATTACAGGATGCAGAGTTCCTGAATATTCCTGCATTAGTGCCGCTCCAATGCCAGTGGAAGAGGCATCACTACGAAGGACAAAAGTCTTATCAATCGTCGGTAGTCTTAAGATAGGATGAGATGAGAACAAATTCTTAACCTGATCCAATGAAGATTGGCATTCTTGGGACCAACGCACCATATTAGGAGAACCTTTTTTCAATAACGTTGAAAGTGGTGCCATAATGGAGGACAGATTCTCAATGAATCTTCCATAGAATTGTATCAATCCCAAGAGACTACGCACTTGCTTTTTTGTCTTCGGAACCGAGATATTTAATATCTTTGAAATGTTTTGGTCCTCTGTCTTCAACAGACCATGACCAACTCGATGACCTAGGAAGGAAATTTCACTAAACCCAACAAAAGCTTTAGAGGGTTTAGCAGTCAAACTATGCTCACGTAGAGTAGATAGCAATTCCTTCAGACCCACATAGTGTTCTTCCCAAGTATCGCTGAAAAGACAGATGTCGTCTAAATATGCAATGACATCTGCACGATCTGATAGAATTCGTCGCATCATGCGCACGAAAGTCGCTGGGGCGTTCATAAGCCCGAAAGGCATAAAATTCCATTGAAACAGACCCCTAGGTGTCGAAAAAAGCAGTGAGAGGTTTGGCGTGTTCCGTCAATGGGACTTGCCAATAACCTTTCGACAAGTCTAGTTTAGTAAAGAATTTAGCTTTAGAAAGTCTAATAAGTAGATCATCTAATAACGGCATAGGTTCAGCATCGAACTTCGTAACTTGATTTAATTTGCGATAATCAACGCAAAGACGTATGTTATTGTCTTTCTTTCGAACAATAACTATCGACGAAGAATAAGCTGAAGTGGATGGTTCAATTATTTGTAGTTGAATCATTTCATCCAATTCTTTCTCGACTTGTGCTTGAAAATGAATAGGTATTGGGTATGGTCTTACTCTGATCGGATTACGATCAGTAAGTATGATGTCATGTTCTATGACATCTGTGTGTCCAGGAATGTCGGTAAGGACATCCTGATATGATTGTAACGTAGAGGATACTTGACGTTGTTCCTCAAAAGACAAGTTAGAAGAGACTGTAACGTCTCTCCACGATTCCGTTGAAATAAGTGGAATCGTAGGAAGAGGTAAGTTCACGTCAGAAAAAATAGTTTCCTCATCCTGTATAACGGACAGGGATGAGATGTGACCATGTTGAACTGGAGAGTCGTCCGTCGCCTGGAAAATAGGCTGTAAATAGTCTGGACGTTCAATAAACTCTGTTAACATATTTATATGGAAGGTTTTATGCCTTCCATCCACATCGACAATATAGTCGACATCAGAAATTTTCGAGACTATAGTGTATGGACCCTTCCAAGAAATGAGAAGTCTATTCTCTCTTGAGGGCAGTAAGACATATGCTTTGTCTCCAGGACAAAGTTGACGTAGGCGTCTTTTCTTATTAGCAAATCGCCTAGCTTTTTCTTTCGCAAATTCGGAAGATGAAGTTGCTAACCTGCACGATTCGATAATCTTTTCTCTAAGAGCTATAACATATTCATATGACGATTGTGTATCATCGTCAATATTATCGGAAGTTATCAAATCGTGTAAAAAGGACATTGGCCCGCGCGGTTGCGCGCCAAAGACAAGTTCGAAAGGAGAAAACCCTGTATGCTCGTTGGGAACCTCTCTATAGGCAAAGAGGACTGCAGGTAAAACCCTGTCCCAATCTTCAGGATGATCCTCCGTTATCTTGCCAAGTAAGTTCTTTAGTGTCCTGTTAAGACGTTCTACCAATCCATTGGACATTGGATGATAAATACTACTGAGAGACCTTTTAATGTCTAGCGTAGCCATTACCTGAGACATAACGTCCGAAAAAATTAACTGATGCCGTGATCCGACAGTATTTCTATCGGGGAATCCCAGACTATCAACCCCTAAATACTTCCCCTCCTCTCCCCACCTCTCCCCCTCTCACCTCTCACATCTCCTAATCAATCACAACAATTTACACTCCCAACCTTCCCCTCTATCCCCATACCCTCCCAATATCTTCACCCAATTATACCACATTCATCCAACAAAAATCCCTTCCCCATCATACACACTCCCAAAACATCCCCTTCCTACCCTACTTCCACTTCAACATCCTCCATCCACTTCTCCTCCATACACTTCCCCCACTCCAATCCCACAATCCCCCAAAATCCCCCTCACTTCCCACCCAACTTCATACAAACAACCCTCCATTCCCCCCCCTCCATCCTCCCCTTCCACACTAAAACTAACATTCCCCCCCCCCCATATACCTCCCCCATCTCCACTATATCCATCCCTCCTCCAAC